>JAJJMC010030067.1:238479-276628 GCA_023531435.1 Papaver californicum
TTTTTATCACTATATTAAAATCACATCAGTGGGTGATCGTTACCGTTTTAGTATTCGTATATTCAAACAATATTAAAGAGTATGGGAATATTAAGCTATATAGGTGGGTGAATATTATTCACTTTAAACTAAATAGGTAGTTTAAATCACCGTTCAACCTGAAGACATAATTAAATTAGTTCTTTAAAGAAATGGATTATAAAGATGTATATAAATAGATGAAAAATCTGACGGTTTGAAAATGTATGTTCAATGTGCTTTAGAAATGGCCATAAGAAATTATGGACATATTCAACAAGCCTGAAATATGAATGGAAATATGGTAGATTGGTCATGGACACTGCAGACAGACAGTGATATATAGGTAGTGTGAGTGTGCTACTGATAGAGAGATATAAAAGCAGTAATACTATAAATAAAATATTCATGGGATCCATAATTGGGACTTTGCAAAATATGATTAAGTTATACTCTCATTCTGTCTCAAGTAGGTAATGTGGTTGATGACAAGAAGTAGTAGGGAATTGGATTGATTGATTGTTAAATTATGATAGATAGGGAGGAGATTAGAGATGCCATTTTGGATATAATCTAGCAAGGTGAGATGAAAGCTACGTTTTGCGTCCAAGTTCGATCTTGTATTCATAAGACACCTCCTATGACACCATCAATCTTCTTATCAACAACACCGACCAGCAGCACCATCAAACAAAAACCTGACACTTTGCTGCTGCTTCTCACCCTCAATCATGTCGACTAATCACTTTTTATTTTGTCTCAAATAGGTAGTGGAGCCAAATTATACAAAACTGCTACAGGAATTATCAAATTGTTAGGGGTATACTAAAATTTATATAATAGTACAAGACAGATTCAGAGCATTGGATTGGTACACCCTCAGGTAAATTAGTAACCCCATGTAGCAGTCTTAAATTATAAGTCTGAATATTGTTTCTTCTTAAATCTCTAGGTATAAGAATTGGGTGCTATCACTATTTGATGTTGCTTTGCTCCACTACTTCACTTTGAAGTAGATTGTGCTTTGGTCATGGGCATAACAGAAGCCTAAGATGTACAGTAAGAAATATCTAAATATGAAATTGTCTCTGTTAGATTTTATAATATAGTTGGACATGTTTAGCTTGACATGTTTAGCTTGACAACCAGGTAAACAGATAGAAGTGAGGTCCAGTGATGACTGACGACATATATTTTATTTATGAAATTTATTAATTTGTTTTTTTATTCATAGTGAGACTTCAAAGTCTAAGTTTTTTTTTCTTATATTTTTGTTTCAAAGCAGCAACATGGGTTGTATTTTTAAATATTATATACACTATTTTTTTTATGTAATTTCTCATTGATGTCAAACTTGAAATTCTCATGTTACAGGTTGCATCAAAAGATAAAAGTTCAAGGTTTTGTCGGATGATGAATATTGGTGAACTTCAGAAGGAAGGAATATTGAAGCATTCATTCGCTATGATTTGTTATTTTTTTATTTTTTTCATGTTATTCTACTAAATTCACTGAAATACTAGTAGTATTTAATTTTATTTTCCTTTGTTGAATGTAATCAGTCAAACAACTTTATAGTATTTGTTCTTTTATTTTGAATGGATGGATTCTGTTGTTGAAATGGTTCCAGTGAAATAAGTATTGTTTATATCTATATTTTTAGCCACTAAAAAATAGGTTTATATGTGTAATGGGTTTATTGCCACATAGAAAACAGTGACCTGTGGGAAATGATCATGGAGCGATTGCCACAATCTAACCGTGGCTAATAACTGGAAACGTGCAAATTCCCATTGTTAATTAGCCACGATCAGATCCGTGGTAAATGTTCATATATTATTAGCTACGCAACAAAAAACCATGGTTGGCATCGTCATAAATAGTATTAGCCATGGGAATATTTCTCACGGTGATCCAGCCATGGAAAGTTACCTTTTCCCACAGATTTTTGATCAACTACCTGGTTCCTTGACGTCACTAAAACTTTGTATTTTTATAGTGAAATGATTTCTCTATTCAAGCATACTCGGATGCTGCTTGGGCTGGAAGTTTGGATGATCGTCGCTCAACAAGTGGCTACTGTGTGTATTTTGGTGGTAACTTAATTTCTTGGAGTGCCAAAAAGCAAAAGACCGTGTCAAAATCAAGCACCAAATCTAAATATAAATGAATTACAATTGATACTTCTGAGGTAATTTGGATACAGTCTTTATTGAAGGAACTTGGATTCAACAAGTCAGTACCATCTCTTTGGTGTGACAATCTAGGAGCTACTTACTTAACAACTAATCCAGTTTTTCATGCCAGAACTAAACACATTAAAATCGACTATCACTTTGTGAGGGAGAATGTAGCAAACACAGAACTGGATGTGAATTTTATTTCTTCGAAGGATCAGATAGCAAATATATTTACCAAGGTGATCATTTTAGAAAAGTGGTAAAAATGTGTTCGTTCGCTGAGACTTGTGAAGATTCGTTTTAGACTTAATTTTGATTTAAACTAGAAGATAATTAAAATATTTGAACAGTATTTGGAGAAAGTGGAACTCAGGATTCCACCAAGATTACTTCTGAATGATTTTTACAATGATTCTCTAACAATTATAGCTCTTTTATTGACTCTGTTTCTTTGCCAAAAGTAGATTTTTAAAACATTAGATGTAAATCACAAGCATGACACATCAAAAGCTCTTACGTCCCAGCATACACCATCAACCAAAATCACAACTAACTAAGAAAAATCATAAATCAATTAAAAATCGATGCAAAAGTCATTAAGAAACAAAAATAGTTACCATTCATTCATGAAATATGGCTTCCTCTATTGTCCCAGTGGTTGGGTTTATCTCCTCATGATGTACACACTCTCAAAACAATTATTCATGACTCAAAAGTGTGTAAAAAGAAGAAAAAATAATAACACAAATGGTTCGCAACGGTGTAATGGCGTAGCAAACCACTGTTCTCACTGTTACAGAAGAAAAGTGTTTTCAGCTGAAGATAAACGTTGCAGATGCTAAGATATCCGTTGCAGATGGGTTAAAGAAACCATTGCACCTGAAGATAAACGTTGCAAAGCTGAAGATAAACGTTGCAAAACGGTTGAAGCAACCGTTTCCTTTTCTCTGTTTTTCGTGTTCTTCAGCAACAACAGCAGAGAACTTTCCTGGAATAATTTTTCTTCTTATATTTAGCTTCCTGAGCTTGACCCAATCTATCTCAATCTTTTCTGGACTTGATACAACCTTTTTGTATACAACAGAGCCCTCAAATCTCAAGGGAATCTCTGTTTTTTTTTCAATTGAAGTTTCAGGGGTTTTCTCCCCTCTTTCCCTGTCTACTGATTTTTATCGATCTGTTTTGCTTATATAGGTATAGGAAACCCTAATTAGTTCTCCTGGATCGATAAGGACTCAAAGATCAATCCAAAACAAACTCTAATTCTCGTTAATCCAAAACATATAATATTTCCTTTTCCGACCATGACTTTGACTTCCAACCAATTTTTAGGCATTAAACTCTATCTGTGACGTGATTAAACATATATAGAAAGTTTCTTCTTATTGGGATATCGAAACAACCTTTGAAATCCCATAAAATTCGCGTCCAGATTGACTCAGAAATCTTCATGCGTAAAAAAGAATTTTTCCGCCATTTTCAATTTTGAACTAAAGAGGGTGAGTGCTTTTAGTAATCTGCTAGGTGCCTTTAATACTGGGGTGCCCTTATCCAAAGTTGGGGTGCCTTTATCAGTTTTGAACAAATTTTTTCACAAATATTTATTTCTCAAAAATACCTACAAACACATAAAAACCCAATAAGTACAAAATCGAGCACTAGTAATATAGAAAATTGAGCACAATTTAGACATAATAAAATGTGTCTATCACAAGGGACTAGTTGCTCTGAGGTTTCAACTACTCATGGACAAGTTGAACGTCCGACAAATCCCATTCAACTTGAGGGCAAATGTCAGCACAAATAACTCTGTGACCAAGTCAGGCTAGACTAAGTCATCAACAACTTAGATAAGTCTAACGAATTTATCTCATAAGTTTTACTTTTCTTTTGTTTATCAAAACTGTGTAACAAATCCTAACTAGATATTATTAGTGTATCTGCTGTTTAAAAAAGAATGTTCTCTTAGTCAAATAAAGCTGAAAAACCTTTAAACATCTTTCTCAAGTACAACACGGGTCATGTCCTAGTTAAACTAGATTTGGGTTTAAATAAAAAAGTTGGGCGATAAAATAGATTACAAATGTTATGTTATATGAAAAGTTAGGTTACAAAATAGATTTTGACCACTTGCCAAATATAAGAATTTGCAATATATATATTCCCACAGTTTTATTATTTTAGTCTGTTTTGATAAAATTAAAATATTAACGACCATAAAATATTATAAACTATCCTTAATTAGTGTCATATAATTGCCCAAAATTAAAATTTAATTTTATTATTAAAAATTATATAAATTGGTAAAAAAATTATTTGTAATAGAAAATAAAATAAAATAAAAATCTATTTTTTTATAAAATTTTCAGGATAAAATAATTGATTAATATTTTTAATCAGATAATAATTATATTTGTTTCCTATTTATGATTTTAAATTGGAATCCATTGAAAATAAATTTATAATTAAAAAAGATTAAAGATACATTTGATAGTTTATTCCAGAATATACGCTTATAAACAACAGCATGACACAATTTTAAAACTTACAAAATTACGGAGAACGGAAATAATGAAACGTTGGGAGAATTAACTAAAAAGAAACCCTCTATATACCCACACACACGCGAAGGCCCGAAGGTATTTTTAGGATTTGATTGGTTTCCTTTCAATTACGTAAGACGCCAAAGGTATTATATCATAAACCTAATTCCTTGAAATTTCTTTTACAATTCTATTCCATGACAAATTACCATCAATAGTACATATTAAATTTCTAGATACTCTGTCATGAATATTAGATCTAGAGACTACAGTCTCAGGAAAATCCGATATTCTCATTGTTTTCCGGTCTATCTGTGTGATTCTCTGGTTTCCATTTTGACGAGAAGAAACCATGATTGAATAGAAGAACTGAGTTCTCATGATTAGAAATTTAGGAGGAGTGAAAATGAACCAACGCTCTATATAAAGGCTACAGAATCCGATATTCTCATTGTTTCCATGTATGTAGATGACCTTATCTATACAAGAAATTATGAATCTCTACTTCGAGAGTTCAAAGAAGACACGATGAAGACATTCGAGATGAGCGACCTCGGGTCAGTGCATTATTTTCTCGGCATCGAGATAAGTCAAGAAGAAGAAGGCATTTTTATATGTCGGAAGAAATACATCGAAAACCTACTGAAAGGTTCAAGATGGTTGGATGCAAGACTGTAGCTACACCATTGGTACCTAATGAGAAACTAAGAAAAGAAGATGAATCGGCAAAAGTAGATGCATCAATCTACAGAAGTCTCATTGGAAGTTTTTTACTATATCTTACAGCAACAAGACCGGATATCATGTATTCAACAAGTTTACTGTCAAGGTTCATGCAAACCCCAACACAAATACATTTTGGAGCAGCAAAAAGGATACTAAGGCATTTGCAAGGAACAAAAGATTATGGCATATGGTAAAAGCCAACTACAACCACAAAATTAGTTGGGTATACGGACAGTGACTGGGCAGGTTCAGTCGACGACATGAAAAGCACATCAGGCTATGCATTCTCAATTGGTTCTGGGATATTTTCTTGGACCTCCAGAAAGCAAGAAACGGTAGCGCAATCTTCAACAGAAGCCGAGTACATTTCAGCAGCAGAATCAACACGCCAAGCAATATGGCTACGAAGAATATTTGAAGATATGGGCGAGAAGCAAAATCAAGCAACTGAAATATATTGCGATAACAAATCTGCAATAGCGATAACGAAGAATCCAGTGTTTCACAATCGCACAAAACACATACCTATCAAACATCATTTCTTTCGAGAGGCAACTGCAGACAAACAAATTGAACTTATTTACTGCAATACGGAGGAACAAATGGCAGACATATTCACAAAGGCGTTACCAAGACCCAAATTCGAGTACATGAGAAGTTTACTCGAAGTTGGACGAAAAAGCATTAAGGAGGAGTGTTAAACATAATGCATTTTCTAGTTTACTGTTTACTGCAATGTAAAAGTTAATAGTTAGAAGTAACAGTTTAACAAAAATTAGTTACTAGAAGTATCTGGTCAATGTGAACACTAGGTAGTTTAGTCGGCCAAGTAGTTACTGTAGATTACTTGAAGTGCTGGCCAAACAACTACATAGCTAAGTTATCTATAGTTTAGTCCTAATATTTTATCTAGTTTCTTTTCTTTTCAAGCTAGGTTAGAAGACCCTAGATGGTCAGTTGTAAGGCTATAAAAGCCACCTTCCTGTAATCTTTTTTGTATCAATCTAAATACAATAGAACTAGTTCTAAAGTTCAGCTTCTTTTATTTTCTAAGTACTAAGAAAGTGCTTGAGTTATTCTAACTTCTAATCAGACTCAAATACTACTCAAGTTCTATCAAAGTATTCCATCAGATATTTTCTTCGTTCCCTCGTTTGACATCAGTACATCTGAGCAGTTCTCTTATTACTGATAAAGGTTTAGAAGTCCTGGCAAAATGTTGTGCATCCTTAGAGAAAGTCGACCTCAAAAACTGTTGGAGGATTACTGACAAAGGTTTAGAAGTCCTGGAAAAAAGTTGCGCATCCTTAGAGAAAGTCGATCTCACAAGCTGTCAAGGGATAACTGATTCAGGAATAAGTTTTATCATACAAAACTGTTCCAAGATTCATTCACTTAGAATTTCATATTGCGACAATGTAACTGGTATTGGCTTCTTGGGTGTCCGAAGACCTTGACGACAGTTGATACAACACACATGTATAAACTTACAACAGAGGGGATTAAAGCAATTGCAAGTGGAGGTGGGATTGAATCTCTAAGTCTATCAGGAAATGCAGTTAATAATGAAGAAGTTATAACTATTTCAAAAGGTTGCCCTTTGTTAAAATCATTGTATCTAAACCCTTGTCATGAGGTACAGCTTGAAGGATGGAAAGCTATTGGTCTGTATTGCAGAAATTTGGAATCCCTTTACGTGACTGACTGCCGGAATTTATGTGATCGGGGGTTGAAAGCTTTGTGTTACGGGTGTAACAAGCTTTCCTTTTTATTTGTGGACAGATGGAGTGATTTTTCTCTCGAGCTTTTCAAGCGAGAAAGACCCAATGTATTCATAGGCCTATGACGTGATAATAGTTTTGTTTGCTGTTGAAGTGGTAGTGAACGGAGCCTAGCATTTTGCAGTGACACATACACACTGCAACAAGCTTCAGGTTGCTAATATTGTTTGGCTATTTTCTTGTATCTTTTTGATAGTTGGTATTATGCACTTGCTAAACAGAGCTGTATGACATAAATCATTCGTCATATGCACTAAGTTACATGACAGATTTGGATAATAACATTTCAGAATCACAATGTCAATTTCAGGTCATGCTGAATAGCTCCCTAATATTGGGAGGAGAGTAGCTTAGTAGGGAGGGTGTTTAGGAATTTGAATGGCACCACCGTTTTGCATATGTATCTTTGGGTTGTATGCATTTTAACACACAAATTAGAAGAAAGCACCCTAAGAGGCATAAAATCTGCCGCTCCATAATAATAGAAAAAAGAACAGGCGACACTTTTATTGTCGCCTGGTAGGAAGTTTGTTATTTTAAAATTTCAAATTTTTTTCTTTTGTAGTAGGTGGCACTTTCAATAAAATTTGTACATTTTTCTTTTGAGCCGCATTTAAAGTGCCGCTCAAGCCCTTTTTTAATGCAAACGGCAGAAAAAGTGTCGCTTCCCTCCAAGCGTCACTTCATCTGTCGCTTAAAGAGGACTTTTGCACACTACTTCATCCGAACGTGTTTGAGGTGATAGAGGCACTGCCTACTCTCATAGGAGCAAATTTATATTGGGATTTTTTATTCCACTGCTTCATTTTGAATAGAATATCCTATTATCCATAGCCCTTGCTCTAACAATCCCACTGGTGTGGTTTAAAAGCCTTGGCAAAATGTTGTGCATCCTTAGAGAAAGTCGACCTCACAGACTCTCAAAAGATTACTGATTCAGGAATAAGTTTTCTCATACGAAATTGTGCCAAACTCCAATCACTTACTATTACGGACTGCAGAAGGGTAACAGGTACTGGCTTTATTGGGTGTCCAAAGACCTTGACTCATGTTGATGCAGTAGGCGCGAGTAGACTTACAACAGCGGGGATTGAAGCAATAGCGAGCGGAGGTGGGATCCAATCTCTGCATCTATCTAGGAAATGCAGTTAATGACGAAGTACTTATAAACATTTCAAAAAGGTTGCGCTTTGTTAAAGATGTTGCAGCTAAAATCTTGTCACGAGATACGACTTGAAGGATGGAAAGCTATTAGTCTGTATTGCAGAAACTTGAAAGCCCTTTATGTGGATGATTGCCTGATGTTACGTGAGCTTAGTTTCAAAGCTCTATATATAATGGGTGCAACAAGCTTTCCTATTTATCTACAGACAGTGAGTCCGCTTATAAACTTTTCAAGCAAGAAAGACCTAATGTCTATCTCCGGATCACTGCGTCTTTAAGTCTGTTAAGTTTTCCAACAAGCTGCAATTTTTTGGCTATTTTCTTAGATCAGTTTGATATTTAAGTGTTTATTTTGTTCTATGCATGAGAAGTTCTGCGGTTCGGGTTTCAACTGTTTACATTTTCTTGTTCATTTTAAACAAGTCTGTTAAGTTTTCCGATAACAATTCCGACGAGATATTCACTGTCCATATTGTGCTTGTGCAATCTATGCTTGCTCGTTATTCAGGGTGATCTGCGAAATATCAACGTCATCCAGTCGTAAGATCTGTGTCATCTGGAATAAAGTTTCTAGGCCAGCATAAAAGGACCCATCATAAAGGAATGGTCTTTTTCTGTTTTTCTCTAGTGCATGCTTGCGTGGGACTGCACCAACACAATCATCATAACATTGTCACACCAACAAAAACATTCTCATTCCGATTCCATTTTCATGATTTCAGCGCTTCTCAAATCTTAAAATCGGTATTAGAACTCGATTTAAGCACACTAAAAACCAAAGAAATCTGACAACAACTAGTTTGCCGCGGAATTTGGATTTCAGGTTGATAGAAAACATAATCTCCATACATGAGCAAATATTACTGGAGTTTTCTTACAACAATTTCAATATGTTTTCATTCCATTGCATATAAGGGTCAGTGTAAATCTGATATTCCACTTGGGTATAAAGTTACAATTCCAATACCATCGGACTATAATGCGGGTTTTACAGGAAGAGCTTTTCTAATGGAGTCAGATCAAATAACAGTACCTAGTTTTAAGGTTGCATTGAGTGTTGAAGCTTCTTCTAATGGTAGTTTTTCGTGTTCGCTTCAAGTTTTTCTTGGAGAGTTCAAAGTTTGGGATTCTGGACATACTTTGAAATTTTATCCGAAGAATAGATGTATGTTGGAGTTTACAGAAGGTGGTGATTTGTCGTTGAGGGGTTCGGAGAGACAAATTGGATGGACAAGTGAGACTTCCGGGCAACGCGTAGAGGTAATTGTTGTGGTTGTGTTCTTTAAAAAGTCTATTTTCCGTGGTTACTACATGTTCGTGATGTATGCAGCTTTATGCTATTTCCTTTCTTGTGAAGCAGAGATTACAGTTGCTGCGCATTGGTAATCTTGTTCTCCTCGATGCAACGAACCGTATAAAATGGCAGAGTTTTGAGTTCCCAACAAATGTAATTCTCTGGGGGCAAGTATTCGACTTCTCCACTCGACTGACTTCTTCTATCTCTGGCAACTCAACTATGTTCTACTCTTTTGAGATTCAAAACAACAGCATAGGATTGTATCTGAACTCAGGTAAATTCAAGTATTCCTACTGGGAATTCAGTCCTACAGAAGGCGGAAACATTGAGTCTGGCGAATTGGGTTCTACAGGACTAAAGCTTTTCGATCAAAACCATCGAAAATTTGCACAGATTTCGTCTAAAAAACACAGACCTACGAGATTTTTAGCATTGTCTGAAACAAATGGGAATCTAGGATTGTATCATTATTCACTTCAGAAGAGAAAATTCGAAGTTTCTTTTAAAGCTCTGAATGAAATATGTGATCTTCCTTTAGCTTGTGGACCTTACAGTATATGTACTCTGTCCAATACTTGTAAATGCATCCAGTTTTCAGAGAAGGCTAATCCAGTGCAATCTGATTGCAATGTGGGGTTTTCCGGCGAGTTCTGTGGCAAAACTGAATCTGTTGAGATGATTGAGATAAAGGGTGTTGGAAGTATCCTGAGAAGTCCTCAAATTTTTAATGTCAGGAAAGATGTTTGCCTGAATATGTGCATTGATGATTGCACCTGTGTTGCTCTGTTGTACTCCGATAATGGCGTTCATGTCAGAGATGTTCGTCAGCCGTGTGTCCATTATGGTTTGGTCAGAGGTTTAATACAGATGGAAGAGGAGGCGAGTGTAAATATGTTGAGTTACTGGGTTAAGGTTCCCAAGGGAATTGTTGGGGACGACAGGAAGAACTCGGTTTTGAAGAGATGGCTTCTGATCATGGGAGGGGTTGTTGATGTACTGATCATTCTTCTTGTTATGGGAGGTTTTGGGTATTACTATTTTGTAATTAGGAAGAGAAGGACGAGAAGTGAAAATACCATCACATGAATTTTCGCAGAAAATCAGTAGATTTGTGACTGTTTTAGTAGATTCAGAATCCTGACATCCTATCTAATCTTCAACACAAATTTATGCAATCAAAAACCCAAAAACAAGACAATCCAACAGCAACGAAGAGACTTAGGATGGTAGTGTTTGCTAACTGCCGAGTTTAGCGATATGTTTTTGGTTCTTACACTACTTACTATAAAGCCTGAGTCTAAACACTGAAATTCCATTCAGTCGACAATATTCACAAAAGTTGATAGACCCAAACCTCAAAATTTCATCTGAACATGTAGATAGGATGTTCTTGTTGAAACAATGCCTCAGCGATGTTTCCATTTCCAGCTATCTTCATCGCCATCCTCATCATCATCAGTCAATGTATCTTCATCTTCGTCTTCATACGAGTACTCATCTTCAGAGCTGTAGGGGATCTTAGTTTTACTGAACTCGTCAAGTTCTCTGTAGCCATTCACACGAGTCACGCCCTCCTCGTCCTCATCCTCATCCTCATCGTCATCTTCATCCTCGTCGTCTTCCTCTTCTTCGGTATCTTCTTCTGACGATGACACCTCGTCGGGATATTCGTTCAGTGGATTATCTTCAGCTGAACAGAATCAGATACCAGAATTAGTATGAAAGCGGAGGGTACTAGTCTAACGAACAATGAAGGATAGGATCACGATCACCAAATCAAAGTAAGAATAAAAACAAAATAAGCAGAACATACCATTAGAATCGCTGGTATCCCACTCGGACTCATTTGGCCCATCATAGTAATCATCATCTTCACCTACTTGAACTCTAAACAATATAATACATAGTTATTAGTTAGATATTAGATAATCCTTTATCAGTCAAAGTCAAGCAGGATGAGCAGCAAGTCTTACAGAGGATATGCGTTCAAAGCATGTTCTTCTTCAGCTGTGTTCATCTCGTCCTTCACAGCGTACAAGTCATAAACGTAATCATCCATCATAGCTGCACATACAAGAGACACATAACACATAATTCATGAGTTGGACAATCAAGATTTCAGTGTAGTTCGCAAGACAATCGAGGATCATGTATTTATAACATATTTATGTCCAATGAATCAAGGGATTAGTTAGATACACCACATAGATAAACAACATCCAGCACATAAACTAAGCAATGGCGAGGATAAGACGAGTGAATCAACTGTAGAGCACCTTCACTGTTGTTAATGTAAGAGTGGATATCAGATTGAATCTCCGAGGCAACCTGCGGGAGATACTCTCTTAGAAGAGGCAAAAAGTTGCACAAAATTTGACTGTCCTCCAATGAAATATCTCTGCAGTACAACAAGTATAGTTAAACAAATTCCCCAAAGGTAAAAAGATAGATCCATATGGTGAAAAATGACAAAAAAGGCAGATTAGAATCACATACTCTGTCTGTTCCACCTTCTTTGGTATTTCTTCCTCTTCATCAACACGAACAACATGATAAATATTGCAAAATTCATGTATGTCCTTTCCCTTTCTCCTCTTCCATATTTGTTCAAACCGAGCATTTTTTGCCATATCCTAACATTTACAATTAAAAAACACCCATTCAACTCTCACATTACCAAATAAAAAAAACATTAAAATTTTTAAAACTTGAACTCCCTTTCATTAGAAAAACACACCTCATGCTTTTCTCTAGCTCTCAACAACAACTTATCTTGCTTCTGCAGACATCAACACAAGAATAAGCAACAATCGGTACCAACAAACAATCGAAAATTTCACATAATTGCAAAGAATTTGAGAAAAAAACCCACTTACATTCTCTTGTTTGAAAGTCTGTCTTCGTTCCTCAACCTTAGTTTTGAAATCAACAGCTTCATCAGAGTTAGGCTGCTCATAACAACAACAACAACAACAACAACAACAACAGGAAGCTCAATTGCTTAATTATATCTTCGTAAATCACAACTAGGTCACATTTTCTCACTAAAATAATGAAAAGCGAAACTTCTCAAAGAAAATCACAGAATCCTAACCACCAAAATTGATTGCAAAACATGGATTGAAGCTTTTGAGCTACCAACAGTTTCTACATGCTGTACCAATACTTTCTTGCTCTTCAAAATCTCTGAAACAAACCAAAAAAATAACAGAAAAAATCAGGAAATAAAAAAATGTGCTGTCTGTTTGTTTAATTCTGATTCTGACCTGATTTGGTTGAATCGGTGATAGAGAGTTTATCAAAGTCAACTAAAGGTCGTTTAAGTGGTCTTTCACTGATTTCTAACCCTACAGATTCAAGAAAAAAAGAAAATGTCGGTAAAATAGAAAAAAGAAATAGAGAAAGGGATTTCAGAATGAAGATAATCGAATAGATTTACTTACAGAGAGCTTCGAGTGGGGATTGAGAAGACTTTCTCTTGACTCTAACAATCAAAGGCTTTGATGAGCTTGAGTTTGAGCTCGAGCATTCTCCTCCAATGTCTGCCATGGGGGGTTTTAGGGTTTCAGTTTTCGTCCGAGGAGGAAGAAAACTGAAAAGGGTGGAGGGAGCAGCAGCTGTCTCTGAGTGTTGTCTCATGGTCAACATTTTATTACCGAAGTGACGGGCCCAGCCACAGTTGGCCCATTCAAAAAATTAGCCCACTAATTTCGTTTCGGGATATACGGGTTTGGGTCGTTTAAATAAGCGGTTTAAGAAATAGGAGCTTATAAAATCATTCTGAAATTGTATACCCAAACTAATGTATTTTTGAGTTGTTCTTCTTGCGGAGTTCTGGTGTCCTGTTTTTACCGGTGTTTTATTAAGCTTTCTCAACAAGATGTTGTTCCGATCAGTGATCACCGTTCAAGGTTGAATTGTGAATAAAACTTAGGCTGTGTTGTGTAGTCTACAAAAGTAAAGTAGTAGAAGCTACCTACTTACCCTCAACTCCAGTTTCATCAGTGCCAAACAGAGAGATTATTCTCCTAAGCTGTCCAAATTTGGCTTAAATTGGCTTATATTCTGCTCTGCAGTCTACCCTAGGGTAAGACGACTAGACCAGCTTTCCCTGGTACTACTACAAGCTTCAAAGAAAATCTTTGTAAACCGTACCTGCAGAATTTCTGTCATCTGATAGTCTCGAGTCATCTTAGAAGTGGAAAACATTTATGAGTATATAAGTATACACTGAAAGCAAGTGATAATCCAATACTATGTGTTCATTGTTCGGTAGCCTGGTCCTTAAAGACCTCCAACTACTAGTAGGTCTCTATTTTCTCGGTTCAAATATAATTTCTCGTATTTCCAGTATCAATGTCAGGGTTTTTTACACTCACGTACAGACCTGATGCGAATGTCCCAAACAGAAGAGAACCCGCTCGAATAATATGAGCAAATCGCAGATATCTAATGGTTGAGAGTAAAACTCCTGATCATAAATGCATTTGATTTACTTAGGAAACACCATAAATATCTTAGCCGGAGACTCAGAGTCAGCCTCCAGTTAGTAACCGTACGAGCCCCACCAGTTATAAAGAATGCCCCAATCATAAAAGAACCTACTCAGTAGTTGGAGCAAATCAGCAAAAAGTGTAATGGTTAACAATGAGATTCCTTGATCACAAAATGCATTTATTTACTTAAGAAAATTTACAAATGTAACCATATATTTCGTAGTCAGATTCAGCAGCATCTGTTCTATATTTGAGTACTACACAAAATTAGCATTAAAAACCTTCTTAGGGTTGGCATATGTTAGTGCCCAAACTCATATACTAATTACGTTTACGAGAAGAACCTAAAAGACTAAACAAACCAGAAAATAAGCCTAAAACGGGACTTAAGAGATGAACAAGGTTCTTAAGTCTTGAAATTAGTAGACTGGGAAACCAGAATTTATTCCACTGAAAGATTCTTACTGTACGTTACCAACAAACCTGAGTTCAATCCTGTGAAAGAATCTTAACCGTGTGATACCAACTGAGCTTCCCCAGCAAAAAGTGAACGAGACACATGCACATTTGATGAAGCAGGATGACTGACTAATCTGTGGATAGTAAATCACAGGGACAGCACCTTGGAGAATAAGTACGGTTGAATTTCCATTTGAATGTTATCAGCCACATCTGGAAGACACTCTTTTAATAAAGGCATAAATTTATAAAGCAATTCACTATCCTCCGATGAGATCTCACTGCAATCCACATGAAATGCAAACCAGATTTCATCAAGAAATATTATGGAACATTAAAACTAGAAATCCAACAATGCAGACAAGCAATGTCTACATACTCTGCCTCCTTTGATGTTTCTTCCTCGACATCCACCCGTAAAACATCACAACGACGACATAACTCATTTACCGACACAAGCTTCCTCGGAACTTTCTTTCGTTCTTGCCGCTTCCATTTATGTTCAAAATGTGCATCCTAACAAGTAACAACATCGAAACCATTCAGATTATATCTTCTTTTTTTTTGTTACTATTTAAACTCTATAACACATTATCATATTTCAAAGTCATATCTACTTACATTGCCATGTTTTGAAGGCTGTAACATTCTACTTGTAATGCAATGTCTGACAGGCAGTTCTCGTTCCTCCTCGACTTTAGCTTTCGAGCTACTACTAACGCACTCTACATGTTATAAACAAGCAAAAAATAAGTTTGTTTCAAAAATCAACAGAAACAAAAACATGAAAACAACCCATTTTCACAATTACCTCTATTGTTTGACCCAGAGATAGATAGTTTCTCAAAATCCACCATTGATTGTTTCAAAGGTGAGCCCTTTTCCCCAAATTCCAACCCTAATCAACAAACCCAGAAAAAAAAAATCACTTAATAGAACTAAAATTCAACAACAATACAAACAATGCCAATGGAGTTGGAATCAGTTTACCCTTTTTTTCAGCTGGATCAGAGATAGAGAGTTTTTCAAAATCAAGTGAAGTTCTTTTAAGAGGTCTTTCATCATCCTCCTCAATATCTTCTAACCCTAAGAAAAACAATCAAGAAAAGTACATAATCAGTTGAAATGAAATCCATTAAAAAGCATGAATTTGATTAAGAGTTGAGTAGAAATTTCTACTCACAATCACAGAATTCGGCGATGGGGTTGTTGTTCTTGATAGATTTTCGCTTGACACGAATGACGACAGGGTATATGTTGTCTAAATCTGGTGGAGGAGATGAAGAAGAAGAAGAAGGAGAAGAGGTTTCAGTAGTTTCTACCATTAATGGTGTTTGTTCTTGAGCTCTAAAAGGGTTTGGGGGGATGGATTTAGGGTTCGGGATATGATCGAGGGGAAAGGAAAAGAAAAAAGGGCAAAGTGAAACAGATACGTGCCCTACCACTGTCATGGGGGCTTTTATCCATTGTGATTTTGATTCATTTGCCACCGGATAGGGCACTCACGTGTCACGAATGACCCTTACTATATGGGGCCGAGGTTGGGCTTATAATGTAGTTTATTTCGGCTGAAATGGTCGAGATACCGTCGATAATATCGGTTTCGGTGTTTATTTGAGATGTAGATATTCCCTGATATACTTTTTGATATTTGAGGATATCTCATCGATATTCACCAAAATATAGAGTCGTATCAATTTTTCAGTTCCGAACGATATTTATCGAAATCCGATATTGACTACGTTGGCCCGTATGTGATTTTGATTCACTTCACAAACACCCCGAGCTGCTGACTCAGTATCATAAAAAAAACATTGTGACTCGTACCTCAAAGCTAATTACCTTAACGGGCAATCATGCCTGTTATTTACCCGCCAAAATTCTCAATTACTAATCCTTCATTTCAACACCAATCTTCAAATCAAACATTCTCAATTCACAAACTAACTCTTCCATTTACCCAGAAATCTCATCGAAGAATCAGCTCTAATTTATCACCAATTACAACATCTGAAGCTCACCCGGAACTTCAAATTCAAGATTTGGTTGATCTTCTACGCAATTGTGCAAAAAAAAGGGGTTAATTAAAATTGGTGCACGGGTTACTTGTAAAATCTTGTTTTAATGAAAGAAAAAAGATTATTCTTATCAATCATCTTATTCATATGTACTCAAAATGTTCCGAATTTGATACTGCTCTTAAGTTGTTTGATGAAATGTCTGAAAGAAATGTGTTTTCTTGGACTGTGATGATTGTTGGGTCAACGGAGAATGGGTTGGTTTTGGAAGGTTTTAGGTACTTTTGTGAGATGATGGACAATGGAGTTTTTCCGGATAAATTCGCGTACTCAGCTTTGTTACAGTCGTGTATTGGGTTGAAAGATGTTGAATCGGGTAAAATGGTGCATGCCCAGATTGTTAAAGGTGGATTTTCTGAGCAAGTTATTCTTAATACTTCTCTTCTTAATATGTATGCGAAGTGTGGTGAGGTCGAGGAATCTGTTCGGGTGTTTAATGAACATAACCAAGTTTCATGGAATGCTATGATATCAGGATATGTTTCTGGAGATCTTAACCTTGAGGTGTTTAATCAGTTTATCAAAATGAAAAAAGAAGGTTTCACCCAAATATGTACTCATTCGCTAGTGTTTTGAAGGAAGTTGGGAAATTGGCTGATGTTAGCAAGGGTAAAGAGTTCACAATTACGTTACGGAATTGGGCCTAGAGTCTAATGGTCTTGTCGGGACTGCACTTATTGATATGTACCTAAAAATTGGGTGCTTGGATGATGCTAGATTGGTGTTTGATGTCAATTTTGCAGATTGTAGAGAGAATGTGCCTTGGAATGCAATGATTTCAGGCTATTCACAGGGTGGGTATAGTGAGAAAGCACTTGAACTGCTTACACAGATATGTTTAAATAATATAAAGTTAGATGTTTTTACCTTTGCTAGTGTACTCAATGCAATCGCGGCTTCAAAATGTTTGCAGTTCGGGAAGGAAGTTCATGCCATGATCGTGAAGTTTGGATATGATTCAAGATTTATAAGTGTGAGCAATGCACTTATAGACGCATATTCCAAGTGTGGGGCTCTTGATGATGCAAGAAGGATTTTTGAGAAAATGGAAGAAAGAGATTTGGTGTCTTGGACTACAATGGTGACTGCTTATGCTTCAAATTAAGAGGAGGTGGAGAAGGCGATCAACTTCTTCTTGGAAATGCGAGAATCAGGCTTTACACCGAATCAATTTGCCTGTGCTAGTGTTCTTGTTGGTATTAGCAACCTTTGCTTGCTCGAGTCTGGTCGACAAGTCCATGGCTTTCTCTGTAAGGTGGGGTTTGACACTTATGAATGCGTTGAGAGTGCTTTGATTGACATGTATGCAAAATGTGGCAGCATAATTGATGCAGAGAATGTTTTTGAGGGCATTTTTAAATTTAAATAACCAGATGTGGTTTCATGGACGGCGATAATATCAGGTTATGCTCAGCATGGTTTTGCAAACAAAGCAGTTCTGAAATTTAATAGAATGGACGAATTAGGTATCAAGGCTAATGCGGTTACCCTTTTATCTGTTCTGTTTGCTTGTAGTCATGGAGGAATGGTAGATGAAGGTCTCCACTACTTTCACTCAATGGAAAAAAGATTTGGAGTTGTGCCAGAGATGGAACACTATGCTTGTGTCGTCGATCTTTTAGGGCGTGTGGGTCGTATTGATGATGCACAAGAATTCATAAAGAAAATGCCTATGGAGCCAACTGACATGGTTTGGCAAACATTGTTGGGTGCATGCAGAGTCCACGGAGATGTTAAGTTGGGTGAGAAAGCTGCCAAGGAAATCCTCTCTGTCAGGCCTGATTTTTCGGCAACGTATGTACTTCTATCAAACACCTACCTTGAAGGGGGTAGTTTAGAAGATGGGTTAAGTTTGAGAAATGTTATGAGAGATAGAGGTGTGAAGAAGGAACCTGGGTTTAGTTGGATTTCTGTGGGAGGCACGGTTTATAAGTTCTTTTCAGGAGACCAGAAACACCCTCAGAAAGAGAAGATATATGCCAAGTTAGAAGATTTGAAGAAAAAGATGAAAGCCATGGGTTATGCACCACAGTTGAGATATGGACTGCTAGAGACAGAATAAGACCTAGACCATAGAGCTGAGGGTTTTAGCGCTAAAATTGTGCTAAGCTTTGGCTGTGCTTGGGTTTGATTGCTAAGCCTACATGGACAAAATCAGCTTGTAGGTATGTTGTATCTTACACCACTTATATATCTGTATAATGTTATTTGATAGGTTTGGTGTGTGTATTGGCTCGAACAGTGCACGGCACCCTGTATAGATAGGGCGGTTATCCCCATTGGCCCTGAAGCCTGAAGGGTCCCGAAGTGCTGACCTATGGGAGCAAAGACAACAACTAGCACCCACATGACTACCCATTTGTCAAATCAAATAATTTAGTGGTGTTAGATCATTAGAGGTTATTGACATATTTTATATTTCCTCAAATGTTTCTTATCCGTAAGTTCATTACATATTCAATCAAATGGGAGATCAGTAAAAAAAGAAAAGAGGAAGATAAAGTATAGATAATTCCAAGTAATGATCAGAGAGTAGCATCAAAACAAAGTACTACTATTATTGTGAGTTGGCAAGTTGTATTTTTCTCTAATTAGAAGCACAGAGTTAGGGAAAACAATTAGGAATAGACAAACCCCAATTTCTAGACAAAACCTAATTTGCTGTCTTTGTATGTATGAGATGATGGATGAGTCTGATAACCTTTCTTTTCAAGCAAATATGTGGAAAGGAATATTATTAGTAGGGTTACTATTTCTTAGTTATTCCTTTTAGCTATTTTTGATGTATGAGTATGAGATTTTTCTTCTAGCCAAACGCATTTCCCGAAGAAATCTCTACCTGCTAGACATATTTCTTGTAGTATAGAAACAATTGATCAAGAAACAAGAAATTGAAACCACTTTCCGCAACATTTTTCTCTTTTTTAAAATGTACAGCATATTACTGTCCTCAAGTATGAGAATTTGCCTTTATAATTTCCTTATCAGTCTAGATTAGGTCCGTGCCCTCGGGGATTTTAGGCCGTTCAGGGATGAAGTGACTGGCTTTTCTAAAGACAGGGACTTTCTTTGCCTCTAATGAAGGGTCCCCATAGGAGGTTCGAGCAAAAGTGAGAGGGCCTAAAGTTCCTCATTTATGTACTAATTCTGTCTACCCCCCTGGGGCAACTGGCTCAAGTGGCGATTCTAAGTTGGTTTTAAGAACATCCATATATCCAACTACTCCATAGAAAATGGAGAGATTGCCATGAATCATTCATTCATCCTGTTCCTATTTTGTGGGGGGTTATGTAGGTTATAGATAGAACACTCAAACTCGGTTGCGACCGAAAAAGTGTGGGGTCTAATTAGATAAATTGGAATGGATATCATGTGGTATAGTAATGGTAATTAGCTAGTACTGAGAAGAAACACTTCCATGAAATTTTGAGCCCGTGAACTTGAATAGAGATAGATAGATGGTACATACTACTACTGTTGTTATTATGATTCCCTTACGTCAAAATCAATTGTTGGTGATCTAGAGACAGAGGGGGTGAGACAGATAACTACAGAGATTAGCTCAATCCTATCTACTTATAAAAGATCATAGTACAATAATTCATCATGGATGGATAATAGAGAGTAATTCGCACCCACTTGCGGAGCCAGGATTCTAGGTAATTAAGCTATAAAAACAAGTTTTACTTTCTTCTTGTGTAATACAGCCATGCGTATGAATGAACAAGGAATTTGTACTGGACTGAACCCAAAATATGCATATGATTTTTTGTCTGTTCTTTTGTGATCTGTATTATCACTCTCAAGATTCTTGATCGATATATACAAAATACATTTATATCTCATTACATGCAAAACAAAATGGCTTACTACCCTCTTAACACTTTGATTAAATATATTTTTTTTCCATTTGAGAAATCATACATTTGCATGTGAATATGTACTTCCCTGTGTTGCAAACTCACGTGATAATATTTTTTTTGCATCAGTCACAAGAAAACTCTATGACTAATCTCTGTCTCTCCAGGTATATACGTACACAACAACAGTTTTCCATTGATTATTAGCTTAACTCAACCCAGGGTGCACGGCTGCATAATTCGTCTGGGTGAATGCTAAAATTCAAAATTACAGAAATGGTAAATAATAAGTAGCGTAAAAAGGAGTGTTTTATATTGTCACGAGAGGGGTTTTCTCATCTAGTTTAGTATTATTGGCGACATTGTAAGCATGCGACCCGTCGTCTCGTTCGCTCGCTAGTATTTATAAATCAGGTTTCTAGTTGTGAATTATTGGTTTCTTTTCTAATTTTTCTATCTTCTATATTATGATAACATTTTTTAATATCTCTATACTACTGATAGGCATATATCCAATCACACCTTCAAATGACAAAACAGAGATATATGATGTTTTGATTTTATGTGTATGCAAATTGTTAGCCTCGGAATAATAATTTCACAACAAGAAAACAAATAAATTCCCAAGTTAAAACAGACATATCAATCACTGTATACCTGTATGCATCATTCATCCAAGGGGGGCAGGCAATACTGCGTTAATCGAAAGGCGTTTATAATCCGCTTCGGCATCCTTTCAACGTAATTAAGGTCGCCTCCCATCCCCCCCATATTCGTCTAGGTATGTCGAAAACAACAGTATGTATTTATACAGTAAAAACCTTTACAGTCGAAATATCCCTACTTATTAACGGTTTGGTTCGGTTCGGTTCTACATGTGCATGCACGCACGATACATGTGATTCGTTATCATCATGGAATCAGCATGACCCCGATTAGCTAAGATTACCTTACCATATGGAGAAGAACACAAACATAACAAAAGTGGGAGAATATTTGGATTAATATGAATATTGCAGGGAGAGACATGAATAAGGCCCAAGAGCAGACAAAAAGGGTGAAGCAGGGATATATGTATGGGGTATAGATTGTTGTGTTGTAATGATTAAGTTGCTGCTGAGAGAGGGTAGTAGTAGTAGTAAGAAGGAGAAGATGCTGCACACATGTGAATAGGTGGGTACATGAATTTGTCTCTCTACAATGGAGACAACTCTCTGGAATGAAAGCTGAGAAACCCTCACTCCCATATATTGAACCCAAGCCATGCAAATATCACATGAATAATCATACCCTCAAACTTTTTTCTCCCTCCTTAATAACCATGAATACAAAATATTACGATTGAACAGTGATCGACTCTGCAAACCATGTTCATGTACACGTGAACGAACAAAAATAAAAATAGATATATATGCTAGGAAGCAATGAAAAAACCCCATTCTTGATTGTAAAACCAACCTACAATATTTATCAATATATTTGAGATCATTTCATGTGATCATGCATCCTATAACATTTTTAAGGAAATATCAGTAATTCAATTTACATCGTAGGAAAAAAAAATACAAAAAGAATGACACATGACATGAACAGTGGTATATGTAGAGAGGGATAGACTTGTTTTTACAACTCAGGATCACCATCAAACTTTCACAGCCAAAAATAATATATTTTTTTTGAAAAAATAAAAAAATAAAAAATAAAAAACATTCTCTCCCCCGTGAGTAAAGGTTTGGATTCATTCACAACTAAACACCATGCGGTATTTTTGACGCATCTGTGCACTGCTATCGATGATGGATGTTTAAAACAGGCCAGGCCAGGAGGACTATGATCTTATTACTACTATCTCCATCCTTATTGATCACGAGCATTCATCTCTACCATCTCATCTGATCATCATATTATTATTATTATTATTTCCCTCTCTTTTCTTCCATATTGCGAATCCTCAATCACGTGATCCTTTGCCAAAATACATACACGAGTACTACTACTGTTTTCCCTAAACTATGTACTGTATTTTCTACAGTGTAGTGTAGACATTTTTGGAATAATAAAGCAGCAAGAAAAAAAAACAACAGTAGTACATTATTCGTTTTTCGGTTTTATCGTTATATTATAAATGAGCTATTTTGGAACCAATATATGTAAAAATGGAACCGTAAAAATGAACTATTTTGGAACCGATATATGTATAATGGATGATGCTCTTTACGACGGGGTATAACGTTTGAATGAGATTTTTATTCACCATATATGCGCAAGAAGGGCGCGGTAGAATTTAAAAATATGCTGTCATTGATCAGGAATGCTGATGACGTAGTACACACTCATGTGTGGGTAAAACCTAGCTAGCTAAGCTAAGTAGAGGGGTTATATATGATCATGTAGAATTGAGTTTTAGAGATATGCAATCCCACTGTATAAAGCTCTCTCTCTTTCTCGTCCTTAACCTCAGACGAGAAATCAATCCAATCCTTAGGAGTATCAAAAGAGAGAGTGAGAGAGATGGTTTCCAGGGAGCAACATAGATCAGCAGCACTGTATGAGAAGCTGCAACTTCTTCGCTCCGTTACTAACTCTCTTGCAGTAATTTTTCTAGCTCTTCATCATATCATTTGTTTCAGAACCCTCTCTGATCTGTTTCCATGTTTTTCATCGCTGCCAGTAGCTTCGTTTTCTTCGATCCTGTGTATCTGTTATTCTATTCTATTGCAGCTGACATGATATTAATGCTTAAAGAATATAGTAAATTTTTTTTTTGCTTAGATATAGATGTTGTTGGAATTCAATAACTAGTACTACTACTACACTATCTTCTTCGAGTACTCATGAGTGTTTTTCATATTAATTTGGTGACGTTTGTTTAAGCGGATGAACGGCGATATTCAGAAGTAGTACTACTACTAGTTCTCCCACAAAATAGATTTTTGCTTATATCTAATTACGCACACGTTTGTTTGTGGCAGGTTAACGATACCTCAATTATAATCGATGCGTCGAATCGCATAATAGAATTGAAAGGAAAAATCGAAAGACTCAATCAGGATATTGCAACCTCACAAAACTCAACTGGTCATGGCAAAAATCATCATCAACAATTGCCTGTGGTACCTATACCACTCATCCCTTCCCGTCGATGTTTTCGCTTTAGAAGTTTCGTTACTTTTGTTGAATTTGTATAATCTGTTAGTTAATTGATTCGACGGCGTAATGCTTGTGCAGGTAACTGTTGAAACTCTAGAGAACAAGGGTTTTCTAGTGAATATGCTATCACAAACGAGTTGTCCTGGTTTGCTCGTGTTCGTGTTAGCAGCTTTCGAAGAATTGGGACTGAATGTTCTTGAGGCCAGAGTTACATGTAAAGATACTTTTCGTCTAGAAGCCGTTGGAGGAGATAATGTAAGAACATCGATCGTCATTATATATACTTTCGATTCCTACTTTTTTTGATCAATTACAACTACACATATATGCTCCTTTTGTATGTTAATATATATGCATTTTATGCAAAAAAGTACAAACTTCATGTTTGAAATACAACTTCACGGATTGGAGTAGTAGTATGGATAGAGAGGTTGTACATTTTGGCTTCTGCGTACGACCGGATGTACATTTGGGATCGAATCTTTTTGCTTATAAATCACACTGCTGCATGTATATAGCTAATGCACACATGTGACATATTACTAGCTAGAAAAAAAAAAAGGTTTTTGATCGGCAGTAGGAAAATAGGTTTCGAATTTTTAATTTTGTATGAATTGTTATGTGTAATGTAGGTACAACCAGTTGAGAACATAGATGCAGAAATCGTGAAACAAGCGGTGTTCCAAGCCATCAGGAATTGGATCAGTAGTAGTACTTAAAAACTTAAAAGTCGAGAGACAACGTTTGAGAACGTGTAAGTTAACCGACGGAGTGTCACCTTCATCGTTGTCGTGGTCATGATCTTCTCTTATATCTTCTTCATTGCAATATTCATCATCTATTCTCATTTCCTCTTAAAATGTACTTAATTAGCTAGGCTGATCAAAAGGGTTATTGCCTCCTATGTTTAATGATGAGAAGAAGCACTTTAAAATTATATGTCTTATGTATAAAAAGCTTTGCTCGTATGGATGGATCGATCGTCATACTGAGGAATATTTACTACTGATTGTACTACGTTCTAGTAC
The DNA here is from genome assembly GCA_023531435.1 of Papaver californicum. Lineage (NCBI taxonomy): Eukaryota > Viridiplantae > Streptophyta > Magnoliopsida > Ranunculales > Papaveraceae > Papaver > Papaver californicum. The sequence continues at coordinate 263,260 of JAJJMC010030067.1, forward strand.
TTCATTCTCATCAAGCTCTAACTAAATTCCTTATGCATTAGCAGTTTTGCAGCATACGCCGTAGTACGTACGTGGTAGCACCACCATTAAACCTAACTGATACTAACACTTACTGTGATATGTATGTACGTCGCACCTGATTCGATCCAAATAACGATCGATGATTTAGTTGGGATCATTATGCACATTTACATGATCAATTTCCCCTTGAAGAGTATAAATAGATGCTGCTTCGAGGTTAGCTCACGACACGATGGTACTAGTATAGGAGGAATAATATTTTTCAGGAGACATGGAAATGATCTTTCTGAGCTCTTCTCTGTATAAATGCATTTGATTGACATCTTGGCATTGTATGCAGGTATATATATTTACCAAGCCAATCGTATTCTAATAATAAAACAAAAAAATAGTACCAAAAGCTACCAACCATAGTACCCATTAACTCTTGAGCAACAACACATCTAAACAACTCACAGTAAATAAAAAAAACTTGATGAATAAATGGTATATAATTTTCACAACCAACTGAATTAAAAATTATAATTTAAAATAGTTTTTACAGGTAATTTTTTTTTTTATCAGCAAGGGTAGAAACACTCAACTCATAATCAAATTATGAGTATAAACAATCAAAATATTCTGGTAAGAAGTGGAGACCTTTTTAGAAACTGAGCCAAAGATGACTCGGCCACATCATCAATAAATCCGTTGAATTTTCTTGAATTGCGCCTTTGGTCAAGAAAAGAGAGTCCATGCAAGCAAGCCGTGTCACTTTGGCATGTTGGAGCACGTGCTAGTTGCGCCAAGCTAGAATTCTAGCTCCACCTATTAGCTATGAAACATGCTAGCTGTTTGCTAAGTTGATTGATAGCAATTTTCTCTCAAGCTGAGGTTTATTCAAAATATCTCTAAAGTTTTGGGAATGGATAATCTGATGGGTGATTTTTTTTTTAATAGTTAAAAAGACGAACCACAGAATGAGAAGCAAAAAGAAAACACTATGTGACCGTAATGGATTATACATCATTAAGAATAGAAGACATTTTAAAAGATGTCCAACATTGAATCATTATATTGAAAAAAATATTTGGTGAAACTGTGAGACGTGGAATTAGTTTTTCGGTGAACAAAACTAGTTAACTCATAACAAGTCGGAGGTTAAGTTAGGGCAATAGGTGCACTCTATGTAAAATTATTTTATATTGGGTCAGATTGTTGTCTGGGCCACTGTCCGGCTACAATCCAAGTCAGCCAGTCAGTTTATTCTGCTACTTCGACGGCCATTTCTGGCGGTCGTTATTGCCCGCTATTGTCACCTGGAATCCATTGTCGACGTCCATTTTTGCCCGTCGATGCCGGAGGCCATTACCGAACCGAACCACCGAGTCGACTCGAGCCACCTGGCCTCTGAGCCGAGCCGTCGTAGCTATTCTGCCAACCATCCAATTAGCCCATTCTGCCGACCAGACAGTCTGGTCACTCTTCCATACAACCCAGTATGCCATCCAGGTTTGCCTATCAACGCCCCCGATCAAAGTTGAAGTTTGCCAGTCAATTCTGCTTGCCCATGTCAGTTGGGCCGTTTACACCGACCCAATGCCAGAGCCCTAGGAGAAGGTTCTGAAAGATTCTGGATTGCTTGCTGGCCAAGTCAATAAAGGGGGAAGTTCTGGAACTTTCCAGATAACTTGCTGGCCAAATTACCACAGATGAAGTTTATCTTAGATTTAGGGTTTATCAGAAATTCATAACTGTATAAATAGAGGAATCATGAACCCTAAAAAGATATGCAATGACAACCCTTGAAAATGTCATACTTTATATCATCATCATCATCATCGAAATTGTTTGAGGTGAAGATACGCTTTTACCCAAACTGTCACGTTTTTTTCTTTTTGATTTAAAAAAAGATTTTATTGATAATTCAAGTGTTTACATTTTGTATTTCTTTAGACTACTAGTTGAATATCAACCGGAAGCTCAGCTGAAAACTCAAAATTCAACATATCATTTCTAGCTCTTTCTGTTAAAAAATCAGCTACTTTGTACTTAACTCTACTAACATATTTAAACGACCAAAAACTATGATTTGTTAAAATAAACTTAATATCCAAAATGGTATTCTGATTTCTCCGATGAACATAGCATGTTCATTGATTGATTTTATTAGGAGTTCACTACCTGACTCAAAAACTACTCGTTCAAACTCTTTATAAACTGTCCATTTCACAGCATCCAGCATAGCTAAGCATTCAATTGCTCCACTTCATGATCCTTAATCATTCCTCCATTGTAGAAACTCCCTTTTGCTTTATGGTAGACGTCTGCAAAATCTCTAATAATTAGCCTTGTACCACCATGTAAAGTTTTATTAACAAAAAAAATATCTAGATTTATCTTATAGCAATTCACATCCGAAAAAAAAATATCTAAATTTATCTTATAGCAATTCACATCCGGAGGATCCCACCTCTAAGCTTGCAGTGTATTCAAACTTCTAATTGTATTATCAACAGGTCCGGTAATAATACTGAGACTTAATATTTTTTCAATAGACAACTGTCTATTAGGATTTAGATTTTGAAAGATAAGTGTACATCTATCTTTCCATATTGTCCAAACAGTCACGTTATTTGGCACAATTTGACCAAGTATATGAAGGGCCTATGTACCCTAAAGGCTAAATCCATAACATTTTTATCCTTTAAAATATTTTTAAATCATTGCAGCAAACATATGTACACATTTCTCTCTTTTGGAAGCTACTACATCGAGATCACCAATTATGCACCAAGGACTTGGGACATCTCATTTTTGAGAAGCCAGTACCTACATGACATCTCCATTTCATAGCCTGATTTAATTACGATAGTCATGAGTCATGACCATGATTATTTAACTTAAACTACTGATCAGTCGAGAATTATTTAACTTAAACTAATCAATCAAAACAAAAAAGTCTATATGTTTTCTCTGTTCCACCCCCCTAGATCTCTAATGGAATTCAAATTGCAGTTGTTTAGGTGGTGGTGTTGGTTATCCATGAATTCTACCTGAAATCTCAAAATTACCTGAAAAAACTTGGTAATGATCCATGAATTCAGTTCCAAGGTAGCAAAGTTTACTGATGTAAAGTTGGTACTTGGTACTACTACATTACAAACATACTCAAGTCTCATTATGGGACTAATGGTGGATGCATTATCTCGATATCGAGATATCGATCCAACCTTTACATATAAGAAAGAAAAAAAAAAGTAGTTCAAACGTGTAAATATTTAGTTCATAATAAGTGCTGCTGGTGTAATGTTTCTTGCTTCTTCAGATTCAGTTTGCTTGTTCTGATCATAGTAATGAAGCACTGCTGCTCCTGATAACACCGCTAATGTTAACGCTTGTGCGTGCATCCTAGCATGAATAAGCCTCACACTCGTCTTGTTATACGGAGATTTCGCTCGTGTATATACTAATGATGCTCCTATTGCTGATGCCCAGAATGTACCTGAATGATCCAAGTAATCAACATAGAAACGTTAATACAAATACCAACTTAAACAAAAGAAATCAAGAACTAATACTAAATGTATGCAAAAACTTACCAAGGCTTGCAAGCTTGTTCTCCAAAATCCATGATTTGATTGACTTCATCTCCATGATTTAGAAATGCGGTTGCGGATGTATGCGAAAAAGTTAGTGATGATTGATGAATTTGAGTGACACTGAAAGACAATGGAGTTGGTACTTATAAGGATTGGCAAAGGAGTAAAAAATTGCTGTTCATTGGCCCCTAGTTTTGATTCATTGTTTACTAAACCTGGGACACAAAACACTTTGCACAAAACTGTAGGCAGTAAAAAAAGGATCAAGTTGTTAGTTTTCTAATATGACATTCTATTTTTGTATCAATTTCATAAAATGGATAAGGAGCTGTGAGACGTTCGATCGTATCATAGATTACAGATAGTATGATCTTAATGAAACTGAGGGGACAACAATAGTACTTGATTTTATAGAATAAGAACAGATTAGCAAAATGGGGTCTCTATACTGTATCTTTACCAGTTACCAGTACCTGGTGGTGGTACCATGAATGAATGCGCTTCCTGCGATCGTATGTGCACGGACATAGTATTTTAAACCACCGACCATCTGATGCATATTGGAGCCACTGGATCTGGTGGGGGAATATTTTTGTAGATAAGAGAATCAGACATCACCTGCAAGATCTGGGTAAGCAAGCAGAGACAGAACATGGATGGACATAGATAACAAAATTTCTGAAGACTTTTTTTCATTACTTCAAGTTTCAGTCGGTAAACAATGTTTGGTTACAGTAATTACAACAATGAATTTGTCAAAACCTCATAAGCAATTAGCTTGTGTAAGTATGTCATCAGCAAACGCCTAACGGGTCTGTAACTGACGGTTTCATTAGAACCGCCTGAAACTCTGCTTCCATGTTTTCCAAGCATTTCTGACGTCTTCCATTTCTGTATCTGGAATACCTGTGTTGGCATCAAGGATATCAACCCATTCCTTCCATGGAGCCTGGGAAGGTTCCAAGAACTGTGATAACTGAGGCAGCAGTTGATATTTGTAGAATTTATCCACTCCTTTTAGTATTTCCTCGGATTCTACTAGTGTCTTCATCTCTGGACGAGTTGCATTGGCATTGCGATTTATCACTGTAAACTGATTTCCTCTGAGAACCAATACCTCTGATGGAGCAATTGGGAGTATAAATCTTGTAAACTTGTTCAACGACAAACCCATTATATCCCGTGGTAGCAAGTTTCTTTTCACCGCAACTGCTGTCCCAATCATTTTGCGTATCTGGCCATGTTTGACATGAGAGTATGAGAATCTTTGCATCTTAAAAAATATTAAATCAAAACTGTGTTTTCTGAAATCAAGATCGTTTCTGATTGACCCTTAAGCCACATGTTTCTAGCAACCTGATAGTGAGATGAAATTAAGCTGGTGGACTATTTGAAGTATAAAATAGCCTTACTTGATGCAACATGAATGACTCCCCAACAATGTTGATCTCGATGTAATTTCTTCCCTGCATTTTTTCTACTTTTCCGCATGAACATACGTGTATCTTTCTGAAGTGAGCTGCACCTATTTTGTCACTCTCATCAGGCTCATGTAGCCATCTAGCACGGATAGGTTGGATAGAGCCTGGATTTTGTAAAACATCTTCACTGTTTTCCACGATGTCATCTGATTGCTCGTCAGAATCTTTGTAGTTTGAAGAGATGAGCAAATTGTCTATAGCACAATCTGAAGTAGTCACTCCACCAACCACACCTTTTTCGACTATATCAATTTTCTCAGAATTATAATCTGATGCTTTGTTAGGTAATTTTGCTCTCCTTGTTTTCGCCACTTTCCCACCAGGAGGCTGTGTCCTGTATTGGGACCGTATCGTGTAGTTATGAAAGGGATGTTCTCCCTGCGATGAACATACAAAGAATTATGAGATAAAATCTTAACCTTTGAATACCAGATGCCGTTCTCAATACTCCTAAATCGACAATTGCAAGACTTATTTAGTAGGGTAACATAAAACAATGGTCACACGCACCTCAAAAGAGTTCAAAATACTATTGAACTCTGATAAATTATGATCTATTTCCACAGAGCTGCAATCGCTCTTAATCCCGATAACTTCCCCTGGAAGGAGGTAAGTGTACTTCCTGATAGTACACTCTCTTCTTGCATCAAAGCTCCTGACCAGAAAATATCAGTATACACAAAAGATCTATAAACTTAGGTGCAAAAGCTACAGCACAGAACGCCATCTTTACCTTTGTGAAGGTAAAATACTGAAAACTTTGACATTGTCTGGAAGATTAGAGTTAACATAATTTGCAAGAGCAATTCCCCAAGGGTCATCTTTCCATGCATTTTCAGGGATTTCCATTTTCAATGAGATGGTAGTTGCCAACGAATGAACCTAGACATACCACAAACGAACATAAAAAAACCAGCGAAAATGTAAACACTCTTAAAACAAATTAACAAACCCACTCACTTACTCCTTTATCTGTTCGACTACTCCGTCCCCAACCAATTTTTTGCAGATCTCCGAAATTACTTTCACGGATTCCACCGGCCTTAAAAATTGCCTTTTCTAGTTCTCCCTCAATAGCTACAAGTAAAAGTTGCAATCATTTAGTACAATCACTCCATTCAGACTATCTAATTGCTGGAGAACTCATATATACATAGTACTAGCTACATTGAAGTTTCGATACAGGATGAGTTAACACACAACAACGTGGTTTTTGGGTCTCACACCTATATGAACTAAATTTCAGGATCCTGAACATGTAAATCATTTTTCGCCTAAAATTAATCACTAAATAACAAAACATGACATACAATTGATAGGTAAAACAACACCACCATCCACCTCCACCACCACCCTACACCTCCATCTATTTTACAGTTCTCACAACAACAACACTCTCGACCTCCACCAATTTAATAGTTCTAACAACAGCACCCTCAACCAAGGACCACAACCCTCCACCTCCACCAATTTAATAGCTCTAACAGCACCACCCTCTACCTCCACCAATTTAACAGTTCTAACTCGATTATGCAAACATTTATAGAAATAGTGTGACCCACATTGAAGATGAACTAAATCCTGATTTGAAGTATCAAACAACATGACATTTAGTTGGTAACCAAGAAACCACCACCTTCCTCCACCACCACCACCAACAACCACCACTAATTTAACAGTTCTAACTAAATCATGCAAACATTTAATAGAAATTGGAGAGGTACTTACTCGATGCCGAGGTTTCTTGTCGTTGAATTTGCAAACCTGTAATCATAATACACAAATTTATAAGCATATCAATTATGGGGGCAAAAAAAAGGAGTAACCTTTATAATAATCAATCAAGGACTTAAAAGGGAGGAGGAAAAAGGAATGACCTTTATAATCAGTTCCAACATACCCAACACGCATTACAACTTTCTTTTTCCGAAATGACTCCCATTTCAATCCTGTTGCTGTTGTTATTGTTTGTGGTGGTGGTGGTGGGATTTCCAGAAGCTGGTCTGATGAAGAAGAAGAAGTGTAACAATAGAATCTAGGGAGGTATAATCTGTGATTTTTAATTTTGTAATTTGGTACTGAGAATTGAAATGGTGATGAAGATGATGGTGTTCGTATTAGCCATGATGGTGAGAGTGGGAGCCGCAAACAAGAAGAGATCGCCATGATTGGGGTTTCAATGAGCTACAAAGAAAAAATACCACTCTATCTTTTGAGAAAGGTGCAAATTTACTTATACACCCTTGTCTTTACCATAATTAATCTGATTACCTGCATTAGACCACTATGAGCCTAGCAAACCATTAAATTCATTTAACTAACGCTCAATTTTGAAAAGATATCCATCGCGACACAGTTTTGCGATAGAGAGTTGGTCGTTTGACAAAAACTTTATCTTTAACTAAGTATTTTAAATATTATATATTTATCTCTCTTACTTTTAGTTATTTTAACTAAATTTTATTATTTAAAGGTTCCACTAAATATATTATAATATCTAAAACCCTACTAAACATATATAAACATATTTTTTATTTATTAAGGATCCCACAAAATACAATTAAATATATCATTCATTCAAATTTAATAATTTACCACAGTGGAGAAACACCTTTGTCTGTCCACGTGGCTGGACAAACTAACCCATTTGAGGAGGTGCAGAGGATTTGACCTTAGCATCTTGTTTAGATCTGACTTATGATCTGAATCTGATTCGATATCTGACTCAGCATGAGTTAGATATCCGATTATTTTTCATTTTAATTTTCTTTGTGTTTTTTTAATATCTGATTCGAGTTCTTGACTTGAATCTCTTGGCTTAGTGGAGAAGGACGGGGTTCACCTAACGAACGAAGGAATCATACCTAAGAAAAGACTAGTCTTGTGACTCTTCTTGCTCTTCTGTAACTCGGTTTAGAAATCTGAGTCGGAAATATTTAAGTCAGGGATGATTTTGAAGCATGACTCATTAATATAAATTTGATTGAATTTCAAAGTTTATGTAACTTTATTATTTCATAGTTTTAAATGAAATATTTATATAATTAGTCAGATTCAGATAAATCAGATTGAGACGAGGAAGTTGAGTAATAAAAAAAAACCAAACAACCTGTATGTTTGATTAGGGAAGTTGGATCAGAAGTTGAGCAAAAAAAAACATAATGATAATAATCAAATTTACAGCAAGTGTGGTCTAAAATTTCTGTCATAACCTACAAATTATAGCGTCATGATAAAATTTACTCCGTAAAAAGTTGCACGATGACTCAAAATTGCCCTACGAACTAAAAGCTTCTTGTGACATGCATTTGCCATATGACAATGGTGATCCATGACATACTTTTGACTTACAATTTGCAATACGATCTTAAATCTAACATTGTGATCCAAAATAGATCTCGTGATTTAAATTTTCCTTAATGATCCAAAGCATACTTGGTTTGTCAAAAACTAGTTACGCAACATATTCAGGATTCAGGATTCAGACATAATTTACATAAGCATCTGTATCGTGATTCGAAAGCTTCCGTATGACCCATAATATGACCGGTGACCCAAAATTTGCATTTTAACCCTAAAAATCTATTATTGTGAGTCTTACTAGAATTTTGCAACCTGCTACATGTAAAAGTGCCTTCTCTGTAACAAAAATCTTACTTATCATCAATTAGAACAAGAATCAACACTAAATTCACAATGATTTAGATTAGAGACACATAAATAATCAAATTAATTAACAACCAAAGCATAATGCAATCTCTATAATAAAAAGTTTCAATTTCTATTGATTCATCCGTTGAGACTCTTTTTGGTTAATATTTGTTCCAAAGAAACATACTTTCCAATAATCCCTTTGCCGACGACGTAAAATCCGGCATCAAATACACCTAAATCCCTGACAACTGCAGCAGAACGAGGTCTAGCATCATATCTATAAAGCGGACTAGCACCAAAACCAGCACCAACGCTAATCCACACATCATCACTATCTCTATAATTTCGCAACATACCTTCTAATCCACCATAAAACATACCGATAACAGCCCTGAATTCCCAAATTTCCTTGCACTATGCCCACCCTAGATGTTTTTAGTTTTGTCGTTTCGCCAGCTTCGGCGAATATAAGTCCGTCAATCAATCCTGTCAATGCGCCGCTAATCCCACCTAAAACATAACTAGCACCTGCACATGCACATAAATTCTCACTCCATGAACGATGTTTTCGCATAGCGTCTTCTTCGAAAAGAAATTAAGGTGATGTTGGTAAGGCGTATATAGAAGATAGAATACGGTTTAGCTTTTTACCCAAATAATTTTTCACACCTTTATTGATATATGTATATGAGTATATATACAGGATATTACATCATAAGATAGGAAACAATATATACATAGTTACTAGAATTATGCATGTACAATCTGACAAGAATATTGCTAAGAATAGAGGAGTCAATGCCAAAATATTCTTTCTTCAATGTAGACTAGATATGCTATATACAGTTACCATGTATCTGCTGAATATTCCTTCGTCAACTCACGTTTCCCTTCTAGCGTATAAATATTTTACTGGTATGTTGAGTTCTTCGTATGAGTTGTACCAACATGTGCCATCATGCTATTACGACGAAGAAGTGTGATGATATTACTTCTTAATATCCTTATTTTGTTTTATTAGTCGCCCCAAGTTCATTTTGGGTCGCCCTAAAAAACGCGAGGAAAATAAAACCCAATAAAAAAAATTCAGCAAGAATTTAATGCAGAAATAAATAGAGTAACAACTTTTCTTCCTTTCTGTAGCAATAACAGATATATATATATATATATATATATATATATATTATATGACACAATACATCATACCGAATATTCCTTCGTCAATTCACGTTTCCCTTATACGCCCCCGCAAGATTGGGGTTCCATCGGCAAGGCCAATCTTGCTGCGCAGCACAACTGTACGTTGTTTCGACAATGGTTTACTCAGGAGATCCGCAAGTTGATCCTGGGTATGAACATGCCTGACTTGGAGACTCTTCTTCTGAACTAAGTCAAGTACAAAATGGAGGTATATCTGAATATGCTTTATGCGTGAGAAGATAGTTTGGCAGCTGAGTATCTGAGTGCAAAAAGATAGTTTGCTTTAAGTACCTAAGTAACCATTTGGCAGCTGTCTTGTGAATTGTAGTTGGCTTGTGCATGAATTGAGATAATTTGTTGACTGCAAAGAAGATGTCTGGTCGTGTCAGAGATAGATATTGAAGGTTGCCTATTAATCGTCAAGATTTGGAACTATCCACAGTTGCAGTACCATCAACTAGTTGAAGAGGTTGTGATGTAGAGAGAGGAATGTAGACGTGTTTTGCATCACTCATGCTGGTAGTGTCCAAGAGTTCTCGAATGTACTTATGTTGAGAAAGAAACAAGCCTTCCTTGGTGGGAATTACCTCAATTCCTAAGAACTAGTGAAGAGGACCCATGTCTTTGAGAGAGAACATGTCTCCTAACTTTGTAATGGTAGAGATCAAAAACTCCGATTTGTTCCCTGTGATAACAAATCATCCACATAAACTAACAAATAGCATACTGTGGCATCTTGACTGTATATGAACAAAGAGTAGTCTGCCTTTGAGTTGCGGAACCCCAATTGAAGAATTGTTGTTTTGAGTGCATTATACCAGGCTCGTGGTGCTTGTTTTAACCCATAAATGGCCTTGTGAAGCTTGCATACAAGATGTGGCTTGGACGCATCCTTGAAACCTGGAGGTTGTGTCATAAAAACAGTTTCTGTTAAAGGCCCGTTCAGAAACGCATTATTGACATCCATTTGCCGCAATACCCATCCATTCATAACCGCAATGGAGAGTACAGTTTGTTGGTTGTATCCCTTTGCAACAAATATGGCTTTGAACTTGTAGATTGAGCCATCAACCTTTCTCTTGACCCTGAAGATCCACCTACACCCAACCGGTTGACAGTCACCTGGTGGTAAGACGAGATCCCATGTACCATGATTCATCAATGCAGTCACCTGCGCAGACATGACCTCTCACCATTGAGGATGAGCCAATGCTTGGCTAACACTGGTTGGTTCAATAATGTGCGGAAGAGGATGTTTCGAAGTTATGTGTACCTGTTTTGGTTTGAAAATTTGGTTCATGGACCGTGTGGTCATGTTGTGAGCACGTTGATCTTGAGACTGCTGAGTGAACTCCTGAGCTACAGATGATGTTACTGTATACAGGGATAGTTCTGCTGCAGGTGTTTCCGAGGAGGCATCAGACGATGTTGCTTTATACTCATGTGTGCTGCTGGCTTCAGCTAAACATGTCTGTGAAGATCCCTGGGCTACAGGAGACAGCATTGTGGGATAGTGGAAAACAACAACAGGAAGTTCCATTGGCGCTGTGGGATAGTTGACAATAACAAAAGGCAGTTCCGTAGGCGCTGTGGGATAGTAGACAGCAGCAACAGGCAGTTCTGTTGGCGCTGGAGAGTTGGAAGGCAGTTTCGTTGATGCTTGGAAGTTGGCAGGGCAATTTTCGGCTGGACAAAGGTGATGTCCATTGTCTACAGTAGAGTATGTAACAAGAAGTAAAGAACCAAGGGTAGCGGAATTACCTGGAGGAGATGCAGCAGCAGCAAGAACACTCCCGGAAGACTGACATGAACCTGTGGCTGATGGAGAGCAAAAGTCAGGGAAAAGCTGTTGAATGTTGGGAGGTAACCGAGTAGAAGCACAGGTCACAGAAGGACTGTGAATAAGGTGTTGTGGGTGTTTATCATATAACACATGACGAGAAGTGAAGATTTTCTTTGCTTGGGGTTCAAAACATTTGTACCCATTTTGAGTTGGTGAGTAGTCAATGAAGATACATGTTTTGGATTTTGGTTGTATTTTGTTTGAGTTGTTTGCTTTTGTTAAGGGATAACAAATACACCCAAACTGTTTCAACTTTAGGTAGTTTGGGGATTGACCGAATAGAGCTTCAAACGGAGATTTGTTCTTGAGAATAGGTGTGGGTTGACGGTTTATGAGATAGGAAGCTGTTTGGAAAGCATATGGCAAAAAAGAGTAATCAAGATTGGCATCATAGAGAAGAGTGAGACCTGTTTCAACTAGATGACGATGTTGACGCTCAGAAGTACCATTTTGTTATGGAGTATGAGAAACAGTAGTGAGATGCAAAATTCCATGAAGCAAGAGGAAAGGTTTTAAAGCAATAAACTCACCTTCGTTGTCTGAATAGATGGTTTTTATGGGTTTCTGAATGCGATTTTTGACAAATTTTTTGAATTGCGGAAAGATTGTAGAGATACCATATTTTATAGCCATAGGATAAAACCATATATATTTCGTATAATGATCCAAAAAAATAAGATAGTAACGTGAACTATCAATCCCTGTATAACTCGCAGGCCCCCAAACATCTGTATAAACGAGCTCAAGTAGTTCACGACTTTGTAGACTTGTGACACGAAAAGGTTGTTGATGTGCTTTATTAATAGAACATTAATGACAAATTGAAGATAAATGTTTATGAGCGGAAACAGGAAGAGAAAAATTCTTAATGAGATTGTGGAAAATTTTAAGAGAAGGATGTCCCAGTCGCTCGTGCCATCCTTCAACCGAGGTCCTTTCATGCACATTAGCAACCTTTGGTGCCGTCGTCAGTGATTCTGAAAAAGTGTAGATGCCATTGCTACATACTCCTTTTAGTAAAATCGCCCCCGTGATCTTGTCCTTCACAAAAAAATGGAACAGATGAAATTCAACAAAAACGTCATTTTGTTTAGTTAGATGATACACATATATTAAATTTTTGCGGAGATTGGGAACATAAAGAGTGTCTCTTATGCTAAAGGTTCGATGTAGCGTTGTTAAAGCTAATGAACCAACATGTGAGACATTCAAACCTGAGCCATCACCAAGAATTACTTCATCAGTTCCATCATACTTTGAATGTATGGATAGATTGGATAGATCACCAGTGATGTTGTGAGATGCTGCCGAATCGATAAGCCAGTTTTTGTCTTTTGCTGTGGCTGTGGTAGCACAGTTCACAGACGTTTGATGTGACTGAAATTGTGAGCATGCTTTGGCCGTGTGACCCATCTGGTCAAATATTTGGCACTTTGGTTGGTAAAGCGTAGTGGATGAAGCTGGCCTGCCCGGTCCTAGGGCTGTCAATCCCTATACGAAATCCGATAGTCGGTTCTGAAATTCCGGGATCCTATAGAAATTTATCCGACATAACGGTTATCGGATGTCGGAAACGGAAAAATATCGAA
>JAJJMC010030067.1:293943-323300 GCA_023531435.1 Papaver californicum
GCAGCTGTGCATCTGAGGAAACAAATATGGTAGCGAAAACCACAACATAAAACAAAAGACGATGATGAAGAAGAAACCATTGTGATTAATCGAGTGATTGATCAATGAATGACAAAAGTTGTTGGATGGTAAGAAGAATGAGACCACGATTAGTGTTTATATAGACTTCTAGTTACAGAAGGCCGGCGCGCAGTATCAATTAACTTCTTTTAGCAAAAGATTCTAAAAATATATGAAGATATCATTCAATAATCCCTTAACAGCAAGTTCGTATTGCACGACGAGGCAATGATCTGAGTGAGTCTGACTTGATCAACCACAACATGCATCTCATTCTCATATCAAGTATTAGTAGTACTTGTTGGTGTTATGCACAAGGAGGTACTCCATCTTTTGTTACCAACTTCCACTCCCAAAGTCGATGAATGGATAATCTCATTCAGACGTGCTGCAAATAATGTTAGTGCTACGCCATTATGCTTAATCTAGTTTAAAGAATTGCAAACAGGAGTTTTTTCTTTTTTTACTCGACTCATTAAACTCATTAAATACCGATCAGACTCATTATGGGAGAATGGGCTTGAACAGGGCCCTTGTCTAAAATCTTAAGAGTTGGAGATGAGAACGGGCCCATATCAATTTTCCTTCTCAAGAAATCATCTTTAGCACCATTAGAGCTAGAAATCAACAACAATAGCTTTACCCTTGCTAGTATTTGTAATAACAGAGGACTCAACAGGAGTATCTATAGCAACATAAGGATTAGCAATCCTTAATCTTATCCTCCTCATCCATCATCTATGTAGTGAAAAGAAAAATAATCCAAACCCTAACCCTAAAAATCAACAACAGATCTGCTCTCATGTTCTGTTTCAAGATCCATCGATGGAAACAAAAACATCAATCAACAACAACATGCCGCTCACAATGATTTTTCCTAAGAAATAAACTATCAGAGGGAAATCAAAACAATACTTTGGTATTTAACAATATTTCACGGTCATTTACATAAACGAGAATAGGAATGGGGTTTCACATAGATTGTTCGAGAACTTCAACATCTATTTTCAGAAACTAAAAACGGAAGGAATGAGGAAACAAATAACATGTTGTGGTAACTGGTTCAGGATAAAATGAACTCGCCAAAAAGAAGATCACGATATGTCTTCTTCATGGTTTGTATATGTTGCGGATTGCTGCATTGATAGATCACCAAGTGATAATTAACTAGTTTAGGATAAAAATTGACTCATGAAAGGAAGACAATAAAAGTTTCGCAGAAGGATGTTTTCTTCATGGCTTGTATATATTACGGATTGCTGCATTTATGATTTTGCAATCGTAATCCATGGTCTTCATCCAGTTTTCAAAGTCTCCAATCTCCTGTATATCAGAATCAAACATAAAACATGTCAGTTTTACACAAAGAAAACTGCCAGATTGAAGCACACCAAAATTTAGAGAAAAACCCCCAGAGTAAGTAGGGTACAATGTAAAACTGCCAGCTTGTGCCATATTTTAACAAGTATTGGCTCTTAGAGAGTCTATGGAAAGTGGAAACTAAGAATAAATTATTTATAAGCAAAATGAAGAGCACATTTTTCAATAGTGAAAAGCTTGGGTGTTTAAACATTCTACATGTTTAGCTGCAAACCTGGCAGATTCACTGACATAGAACTGCGACCCTCTATGGCTGCAGGCTGCTAACATGGTGTGCTCCACTTAGGCTACAGACTTTAAACTAGCGTAAAGATGGAAACATTGGAGAAGTGGTCCAAGAGTCCGAATACTACTTAAGCGCACAGTATTCCCACTTGCTCATAGTAAGACGTGTAGGACTGTCCACGCAAACCGCACCTGCCTCTCAACCAAATACAAAAAACACACACCTAAAGCCAAAACTAGAGAGCTTGTATCATGGTCGCTAAATTGCTTAAGCAAGACATGTAGAACTAGTTCAACACAAACAGTGTTTGCACCTGACTCTCAATCAACACGGGGGGTAACAAATTGGATATTAATGATCTTGCATCATGGTCACTAGATTGTTCCGGCAAAGACATGTAAGGACCAATTTCACACTAAATACCAGACTCTTAAACAGCACTATGCAAACAAAAGGAAACAATCCCAAAGACACAGGGTACATACGACTGGAAAAGTTGGGCTGCACTTCGTACGTGCTTAATCTCACTCTTGGTTTTTCCTAGCGCTAGTACAAGCATGCTATAGATATTGCATTTTCTCCTCCTCCTCCTTCATACACTAAAATGCACTACCATAAATACAATATTCATCATAAATCACAGTAATGTGTGTCAATGCTAATCAATTTACAACGTGTTCCATATTCAAACACTCTCCATATACAAAATAATCAGTAAAAATCGATCTTCACATGTTCACTACGCAAATCAAATTAAGCCAAATCAGAACAAAAAAATGAAAATAATTTTCGGAGATTTAATACTTAGTGTTTGTTACCTTTAAAGCAGAATTAATAGCATGAGATGCCGTAAGCCATTGATCAGTTTGTTTAGTAAATCTTATAGTTGTAGCTGTTAATGCCCTAATTTCATTCTCAATTCGTTTCTGATTTACATACGTTTCTTGTACTCCACCATTCACAGTATCAACTAATAGATCCGATACTCGAATTGCACTCTTCAATGCATCCTTCTTAGCTTTATCTAAACAAAAAAAAAAATTAAAGTCTCCAATTCTAGGGTTCTTGATTGATAAGAAAATGCCCAAATTGGAAGGAAAGGAAAGAAAAACTTACCGGTAAATTCACGGGTCCTGATAGTAGTGAGATTGTGATCTTGGATTAGTTGTATTAATGATGATTCTAATCCTCCACCTCCAATGTTTTCTGATGATTTAATCAGTTTTTCTTTCTCCGTCGCCATTGATCATCATCAATTTCTCTCTGTTCTGTTCTTCTGAGATTTTTATGTTAAAAGAAAAAGAGATGTGGATAAGCCAACTTTTTTGGGCCTCCAAAGTTTCTCTTTTTAGGCCTAAGATAATTTGAAATGACGCCCATATTTTGGGTCAGGTGCCGAATTTTGCAAACTGGGCTTGGAGGCCATCTGGACACCCACTCTTGAATGTGGCTCCGACCCTGGATTTTCCCATCCCTCCCAGTATCATCCAGCCTCGTTCAAGACGGATGTGAAGCCTCGGTCAAGACAAAGACAAAGCTCGAGCTTAGCATAAGCTATGGCGTGACCCCAAGACAAACCTTAGGCCTACCCTCTGGGAATGACTCGAGCTAGCTAACAGGCACACATGAGTTTCAACCTCGACCAAGGCGCGAGCCAACCTTATTCTAACAACCATGTCAATCCATCGTGCCCTCTTATGGGATGATCAAAAACTAGGCCTCCCAAGCAGGATCAAGACTCTACAGTCCTGAGCACATCTAAAGCTAAAACGTTAAGTTCATGATATGTGAGATTCCTTCGAACTTTGCAAGCGTCTTTCTGTCTATTTCACCCCTCAAGGCTCACAAACTTGGCTAAGGGACCCTCATGGAGAATTATGGTTTATGCTTTCTTTAATGACAGATACCCAATCTTCATCTAGCCATATACGAATGACCATACCTCCGCTCTTCGCTCGACAGACTGTTATGTAAGGTTAATCTCGACTTCAACCTTCGCCTTGCTTCTATGATTGGAATACGGCTCGTCTTGCTCCTTTGACTGGACAAGAGACATTAGGCATTAGCCTCTCTACAGAGTCGGTCATGCCTCTGCTCATCTGATTGAAATACGGCCACATAAAATTCAATACTTGACTATGGCCAAGCTTGTGCTTTTTTCATGACACACACGACCGTTTCAAGCCTCCTTGAGTTCTCCACACGACTCAGGTTTTCCTCTACATGCAAAGATGATAATTCCCCTGTCAAAGTTACAACAACTTTGGAGAATACTACCACATATCATATGAAACTTCACACATAAAGGCTGATTACGTCACAAATGAGGGGATATCTTTAGGATTTTGGTCCGAAGGTCTACTACATGTGTGAGTATCATCCTACTCACACAAGGAAGAGTATAGTCTGTCACAAGGAGTCAGCTACGAAGACAAACTCAAATGATTAATCCATTTTTAGTTATTCCTGACAAAAAAGAAGGTGGTGCTTATCTTATTCCTCATTCTTATCTCACCGACTTGAGATTAGGGTTTTGTAGAAATATAAAACCGACTCTTGGCCATTCTAAACATAACAACTACGAGTTCAGAATAATCGTTTTCTAAAAAACTTCATCTCTCTCTCTCAGAGCTTTCTGTAATTTGCAACTTAAACTCTGATCTCACCTCTTTCATCTTCTCTCCCTAGATCAACCCTATCCCTCCATCTATAACTGAAGTAGTACTCCTTGAACGGCTATTTTTTTAGTTTAGGGAAAGACTTTTCGTAATTAACATATCAACTATGTTGTGAAAATATCTTAGAAACAAGGCGTATCTAATGTGATATCTTGTCCAAGTATATTTTTTTGTTGTTGGCTCAGTTTGGTGTCTTGACATTTAATGCACTTCATCAATAATGTTTATGGGCAGCTTTTGATAAAGATAGACAAGAAGAGGGTCCAACAGATTGTACGTCCCAAACAGAGTCACCCATTGTTGTTAATGCTAAGAACAGTTGTTTGTTCCAACAACTTGGTTTGAGCTCTCCTTATCATATGATCATCCATTCAATATCTGTTATCAACTTATGATCAATTCTTATAGTACTGCCAGTCTGCCACTTTACGATATTGTACGTTGATTCGTCGGCTGTGATTATGTTAAAAAGAGATTAATTAACCATGTGGAATATGCTTTAATTGTCATTCCCATTGCCCTCATGCCATGGGAAAGGCCAAGTCAATCAATCCATTCATGTCTGCAGAATGTTGAATTCCTGGTATTTTTGTTGCAGCATGACAGTTTACGTATAGCACGCAGTGTCATATATCGATCATTTTCGCGGTATTAACGAGGATAAAACTTAAAAAGGTGTTAACGTTGAATACGATTCATCGATAACTTTGGGTTTGAATTCGCTTTTCATTTTGCTTGATTATTCGACATGTGGGGTTTTTTGCGCATTGAACGAACAGTATTAATCTGCAAGTTGTGGTACTGAAGATATGGAAATGGATAATGATATATCATGGCATATAAAAAAGCTAAGTACGTAACTACTGTATAATTGACCTCATAATATAGTGATTAAGACGAGTCCGCGATGAATATGATGGTCATGGATTATCTAGTCAAGTGAATGAACTTTAAATTGGGTGATGATTGATGTGCAAATTGATTTTGGCTGCAGCAGTTTGTGTTTATCAAAGAGTCATTCGTGTTATTGGCAAAATTTCAACTCATGAGCTACGCAAGGTCCAATCATTTCCATATCGATGTTTAAATTGATACCTACTTGCACAAATGATCACAAAGGTAATGTGTGGATACTATCGATTTCAGAAAGGATAAAACATGCCTCTTAATTAGTACCCACTTGGTCGCTTGTGGCGTGCTTTCGACTTTCTTTTCTTTTAAGGATGGTTAGTATTGAAGTGCATGGCCTGACTAACCTTGAAAACCAGTTTATAAGGATAGGGTTGTTCAAGATTTATAAACTACAGGATCTTAAGTTGCCCATATAATGTGGGACTAATCTCAACACGTCCTGTCACGTGTAGTCTTGTTGGGTCTAACACTGGACAATAAATCGGGTGATGTAGAATAGGTGTGGTCATATAAAACTTATCATAAATTGCCTGCTCTGATACCGTAATTGAAACCCATAGACTTAACTAATCTCGAAAATCGGATTACAAAGTTAGGGTTGTCCAAAACTTATAAACCGTAAGATCTTAAGTTACTTATACAATGTGAGATTAATCTCAACAATTAGAATGTCCACGTAGAAAATACACTGGCATGCACCAAATTAAAACAGCCCGTATCTTATCAGCCCCACAGTCTATTTTGGGCAGCAAGTGGTCAGGTGCAATGCATTGTGGGGATCGGAGTGAAACAGCAACAAGACTAATGGAGGGAATGGAGAAAACAAAATTTGTAATAATGTTTATAAGGACGTGACACACCATAGGTAACCACCACACTATGGCATAGCCATATACAACCATAGCCAATGCAACCATACACTTTTCTTATTTTTATTTTCTTGATGCATAATTTTTTTTGGTGCTTATAAGTTTTGAACTCAGATGAGTACCAGCCAATGATTTACTAGTGACATCGACCATAAACCTACCCATCCATATATATTGTTGTACTTGCATATCAAAAATATCCGATTGATTGAAATGGAATCACATACATTCCATCATGACATGTGAAAACATTAATAACAATTTGTGGTTTATACACGTTTTGTTGCTAATAGGTGGTGATGAAGGCCCCCCCACCTCACACCCACACCCACATCCAAATGTAGTGGAATGCCTTAAAAGATTAGATTGTTGAAAAATAAATCTGTCATTTCTTGGTTTTTGGCTTCACCTACATTATAAAGCAGCACCTAGTTATGGCTAAGGATTACATTTATTTCTCACAACCTCATCAAACTCAAAATTTTATCGCTTTTCAAGAATAAAAATAAATACTTATATATTCTCCATTAATTCCCTACACTCCATTCATCTCTATATATATATAGATACTCATATAGAGTTGCACATAGCATAGTTTAGTATTAGCTGATCAAATTCTTAGCTCTCTTCCTCTTTAACTCTATACATATTTTCGCTTCTCTTCAATGGGAGAAGAAAAGATTTACACTCAAGATGGCTCTGTGGATCTTAAAGGACGTCCTGTTCTTAGCTCTGGCACCGGAAAATGGAAAGCTTGCGCTTATCTTGTCGGTACGTATGGATGTTTATATTCCTAACCTTAGCTTTAGCTTCGCTCAATTGATTGATCCAAACAATTTGCAGCAGCAACAACAAAAAATCAAATTAACCAAAATTTTCTTTGCTCTCATATAAAAGATTAGTTAGTAGTTAATCATTTTATATTTACGTCTAATTTAGGATGCCGATGAGTTTTGAATTTAAACGTTCATGTAGAAATGAACAAAATAGAGTGTTCAAATACGATAACAAATTATGTGTTCATCGATATGGTTTTGCATAAGAGCATTAGAAATAGTAGCTAATGTTTTAATCAATAAAAAGATGGAAATAATATCTTTGTTTTTCTTAATTTTAGAGTGTTTTTTATTTTCTTTTATTTTGGATAAAAGGTTATGAAGCATTTGAGAGGATGGCATTCTATGGAATATCTTCAAATTTGGTTGTTTACTTGACAACCCAACTCCATGAAGACACTGTTTCATCAGTGAGGAATGTTAATAACTGGTCAGGCTCTGTATGGATTACACCGATAATTGGCGCCTATATCGCTGATTCTTATCTCGGTCGATTCTGGACGTTTACTGTTTCGTCTCTCGTTTACATCTTGGTAAGTGGTAACTTAATATTTATCGTGTTTATTGCTTTTGATAGCTTAGTCTTAGATTTTCATTTGTCGTCTTTTTTCTAAATAAAAAATTTCCACTCACCTTAAAAGAAAAAAAAGATAATCATTGGGTAATAGGAATAATTAGGCTATGATAATATATCTTTTGAACTTTATTAAAGCTTTAATTGTGTGGTTTGTACAAGTGTGATTTGAGACTACCTTTGCAAGTTGCTCATGGTGGAGCATGAATATTATTGAAAGTACACCATACGTAATTGAAAACATACGTAATTAGGCTAGGAGGTACTTGAGTTAGACTTAACTTATACATGATATATTGGAAACATACGTAATTGGATTTAAAAGTTATTTTTTATAACATTATTATTTAAGAGTTTTTGAATCAAATATAAATCAAATATAACGAATCAGATTCAGACGAATCAGATTCAGACGAATCAGCTGAGTTAAAAAAACAAATAACCCGTAAATTATCAACAGCTGATATTAACTCAAGTAACTTTTAATCAAACAATCTAACAACTGAGATAACTGGTAAAGATATCATATGACGTCAAAGGGGGCAACTGCCCCCAGATTGCTAGACACAATCTTCTAGTAGATGTGGTTGTTGTGTCTCAATAACAGCATGAATAACAGAACCAAACATTTATAGTTGTTTTTTTTCCTGATAAGATAAGGTTTTAACAGAAACATGAAATATATATATCTCATGCATCATCATCATTTTTGTTGTTGTCATACATTTCATGAAAATCAGGGTATGGTGCTACTGACAATGGCTGTCTCTCTTAAATCACTGAAACCACCAACTTGCAGCAACATAAAAGGAGATAATGGAGTATTATTATGCAGTAAAGCAACAACATCACAAATAGCTTTCTTCTATTCAGCACTCTACATCATAGCTGTTGGAGCTGGTGGGACAAAACCAAATATATCAACATTTGGTGCTGACCAATTTGATGATTTCAATCCACACGAGAAGCAACTCAAAGTATCATTCTTCAATTGGTGGATGTTTAGTTCTTTCTTAGGTGCTTTATTTGCAACACTAGGACTTGTCTATATACAGGAGAATCTAGGTTGGGGTTTAGGGTATGGTATCCCTACTGTGGGTCTTCTTGTATCACTTGTCATTTTCTATTTTGGGACACCTAAATACAGGCACAAAGTTAGGAACACCAAAAGTCCTGCTAGGGACTTGGTTTATGTCCCAATGGCTGCTTTCGCTAATCGGAAACTTCAACTTCCGAACAACCCTTCGGAACT
Organism: Papaver californicum; assembly: GCA_023531435.1. Classification (NCBI taxonomy): domain Eukaryota; kingdom Viridiplantae; phylum Streptophyta; class Magnoliopsida; order Ranunculales; family Papaveraceae; genus Papaver; species Papaver californicum. The sequence goes on from JAJJMC010030067.1 coordinate 302,731, forward strand.
GTTTGAGCTTCACCCACAGGATTATATCATCACTCGCAGACGTGTGTTTCACACTTCGGCTTTCAGGTAAGATGTTGTTTATTTTTTCCATTGAATCCCCTAAATTATTCCATCGTGAAAAATGTATAAAAGTGCATAACAATCTCATACGACGACTAATAAAACCCACACAAAAACGACCAACAACGTTTTTACGCGCAACCAATGATCCGCGTATGTCACTGGGACAATTGCCTCCATGGCTCCAACCTACCAAGCCTGTTTGGTCCTATTTTTTTGCCAATTTCAACTATCTTGGACCCTCATTGCCAACCATATGATGTGCACATTACCTAGAATAGGATAGGACTAACACAACCTTTTCGGAATCGATCATCAGGATATTCCTTTGAAAGAATCATGGACTACATCTGGCATGAAGTTGATTCCCACTTGTTTGATGGACAATCTCTAGAATGGATGGCCATAAAGCCATAAACCTCCAAGTGAGGTCACTTTTGTGAGCACATTTCATACCCTACCACCATAAACTTTTCGACACAATCACTTCGGAAAACCTCCTTATTTTCCCACAGTTTCTTGAACTGTAACAAAGTCAGCTTTAAAGGACAGTATTGATTGTCCCCCATTCTGCAAAAATGTAACAACTAACAAATGTTTTCATGTTTGGTCAGGTTTTTGGACAAAGCTGCAATTAAAGAAGATGCGATGAATACAGGCAACAGCACATCAAACAGACCACCACCATGTACTGTGACTCAAGTAGAAGGGACCAAGTTAGTGTTAGGAATGGCTTTAGTTTGGCTAGTTTCTCTTATTCCTAGCACGATTTGGGCTCAAATCAACACTCTTTTTGTCAAACAAGGAACAACTCTTGACCGAAACCTAGGCCATATTCAGATTCCTGCTGCATCTCTTGGGAGTTTCGTGACGTTTTCAATGCTCGTTTCGGTTCCAATGTACGACCGGTACTTTGTCCCGTTGATGAGGCGGAGAACCGGTAATCCTAGAGGAATCACACTTCTCCAACGACTTGGAACAGGTTTCGTTATCCAAGTTGTAGCTATTTTCGTCGCGTATGCAGTTGAACTTAAAAGGCTACACATTATAAAGGTATATAGGATAACTGCTGCTAAAGACACCGTACCCATGAGCATTTTTTGGCTGATGCCGCAATACGTACTACTAGGAATTGCAGATGTATTTAACGCAATTGGATTGCTTGAATTCTTCTACGATCAGTCGCCTGAGAACATGCAGAGTCTTGGAACAAGTTTGTTTACGAGCGGGATCGGTGTTGGGAACTTTTTGAACAGCTTTCTAGTGACAATGGTGGATAGAGTAACAAGTAGGCATGGAAAGAAAAGCTGGATTGGGAAGAACTTAAATGAGTCTCATTTGGATTACTATTATAGTTTCCTTATGGTAATATCTGTGCTCAATTTAGGTGCCTATCTCTGGGTATCAATGAAATATCAATACAAGAAGGAGAGCAGTGTGGATGAAGTTGAAGAAAAGGGAAGTTCAGGAATACAAATGGAAAGTGTTAAAGATCTTGATGAATCTCTTGGGCTTCACAACACTGCTGCATTATCAGTTGAGGCAGTGCCAGTATAGATTTAATTAGCGTTAAGAATGTAATAAAGGTACCAATTATGTGTATATTAGTTAACTCTAATTTTTAGTAATTCATCAAATGAAAGTTTTTTTTTTGTTTTTCTCAAGAAAGGCACAACGGTATTCAAAGTTTGGTTTTAGTTTGGCGAAACCTCGTCACACCAAATTAAAAATTAAATGTATGTGATAACAAGTTAAATATGCCTGATATATAATACGGGCACAAATCTAATAAGTAAACTAAAAAATAAATACAAATAAATCTAGTAAGTAAATTAAAAAATAAATATAAATAAACCACGAAAAGAAAGAAGAAATAAAGTAGAAATAAAAGAAGAGAAAAAAGAAATAAACTAAAAATTAATTAGAATAGCATCGAATACTAATCATATTTATAGTCTGATTATTTTTATCATCAAGACAAATTATCTAAGTACTAGCACGAAATAAGAAATATTTAGATGATTCTATCAATGGGATCATGCTGCTGCATCAATGCCAAGTACCTCTTCTCTCCCACTCATTTCTATCACGACGAAATAAATAAGCTCCATCTCGCCGGATGGACCAACTGCAATCACCTCGGCAAAAAGGTGAGAATTTGGCTATCCATCCATTTCCTTTATACATCTCAAAGGTACCATCATACCAACGATAATCTATATTATCGTACCAATGAAAATCACACCAATAAACTGTATTCTTAATCAGTGATGGAAAGAAATCCCAGTGCCAATCCTCGCCTACACGAAGCGAACGTTGGCCTAGATCGTCATCTTTGGACTTGCAATGCATATCCAAGGAAACTTCATAACCTTGGATATCATTCTTTACAGTAATCGTCGTAGGATCATAATCAACAAAAGATGAACACTTGCAGAGTAGTAATGAAAATGATAACAACAGCAATAGACTTAGGACATTGCCATGGTTTCTAGTACCCATACTCTGAATCTGAATGAGTTTGTTAACACCCTATGAATCCATCTATCTGTTTATATACACATTATAATGGCTTATGGAAATGGCAAAATCAATGGAGAATCTTTATAATACCAAAAATAAATAAAAATTGATCGATTACGGCTAATTAACAAACTAATAAAGGAAGGAAAATCGAAAAATTTAATTGCATACTAAAATTAGAGAATATTTAATTGGCTAAGACAGTAGTAGTATTTAAAGTAAAAATATCCAAGAAACCGAGAAATAGATCGTTTCTTTCATAAACACATAATTAAAATGGAATAGTTTCACTTTATATTAATCAATAATGCCTTACTATAAATACGCAAATGAGATATTTTTTTCTACAAAAACGATATATGGTTCCTAAATTTAGAACTCCCAATTAGAGGTATAAATTATAACGTGGCATTATGAGTATAATGCAGCCCAACACGTTAAAATTTGAGCCCAGTTTAACACGACACATCATGGAAACTTCGTCTGTTGTGGTTATCTAGACTAATTGGCATAATAATACAACATAATATTGCGATACGGATAAACACGTGGTACAGCACAACACAACATGTTAAGAAAGTAAATCATAATAAACTCTCAAATATACATGTATTATTTTTTCACTACAAAATTCCATTTAAAATCATAAAGAATATCTAGTTAAATGTGAAACAAATATATTTAGTATTTTTGTTTTTTATCTTCATTCCTTTTTATAATATCTTTTTATTTTTTTCAATTTCATTTCCTTTTTAAAATAAAACAACCAATTTTAGGTAATTCCGGGAGAAACTTTTTTATAAAAAAAAATGTTATTAAGGGTAGTCTACAAAATCCATTGATCTGCATAATATTTTGACTTTGGCAATGCGGACTAATATTAAAACAAAAGGAGTAATATTTTATTTCAAATCAAACTAGCTATCACATGAATGCTAACCAGATAAACAATAGCATTGAAATCTAAAGAATTGAAGGTCTAGATAAATAAAGCTCTCACGTTAAATGGTAAGAAAATTCTCTATTTTTATTGGTCGAAATAAGGCTTTTATGACTTTTGTAAAACGAAAATTTTGGTAAAAATATTTGGCAACATATAATTGGTTTAAAAAAATTAGAGAAAAAAAATAACAAAGACATGGGTTATAACCCCAAAGGTGTCACTATCCAACAACAAAAAACCCAACAAAAATAAAATGAAATAAAAACCTCATTTAAATAAATCTGTCTAAACAACCCTTTACATTAATTTAACCCAACAAAACTAAAAATCAACTTCACTCTTAAACTACCCTTTACATTAATTCAACCGAATAAAAATAAAAATCAACCCCAATTTTAATCTTTATTCTCTCTCACCACCAACACTACCAACACTAACTCACCACCACCAACCAACAACAACCACCATCATCCAGCAACACCACCACTACCAGCCACCAATTAACAGCAGCACCAACGAGCACCATCAACCAGCACCGCCATCACCCACCACCACCATCAATGAGCACCACTAACAACCAGCAGGTGCATTACCAAAGAGCACCACCACCAACCACCACCAGCAGAAACGAAAACCAGAACCAACAACACCAACACCAACACTACAACAAACACCAACAACCAACACCACTTTCACCACCAACATCAACGAGCACCACTAACAACCACCAGGTCCACCACCAATGAGCACCACCACCTGCAACAACGAAAACCAGAACCAAACACCAACCATCACCACCACAACGAAAATTGACATTTCACCAACACAACTTATTCCAGATGAAAAAAAATGATGAAACCAAAAAAAGTTTCATCATCTATTTGGTTCCACCTTATTCCAGATGAAAAAAAATGATGAAACCAAAAAAAGTTTCATCATCTATTTGGTTTCACCTTATTCCAGATGAAAAAAAATGATGAAACCAAAAAAAGTTTCATCAATTATTTGGTTCCACCTTATTCCAGATGGAAAAAAATGATGAAACCAAAAAAAGTTTCATCATTTATTTGGTTCCACCTTATTCCAGATGAAAAAAATATGATAAAACCAAAAAAAGTTTCATCATTTATTTGGTTCCACCTTATTCCAGATGAAAAAAAATGATGAAACCAAAAAAAGTTTCATCATTGTTTTGGTTCTGACATTTCACCAACACAAAAATTGGTTTCAATTTTTGTGTTGGTGAAATTTGATGAAACCAAATTTGGTTTCATCATTTTTCTGACGTTTCACCAACAAAAAACCATAATTTCGACAATGATGATGTATCATTATTTTTTGATGATGATTTTCGACGATGTTGATCTAGAGGTGTTGGTGATGTTTGTAGAGGACAGAAGGAGGAAGAAGAGGCGTTGTTGGTAGTGGATTTGGACATGTAGTGGTGGAGGAGAAAAATAACGAAGAGGACGCGATGGGGAAGGAGGAGGTGTTGTTGGTGGCGGATCTAGACATATAAAGAGAAGGAGGTACTGGTGGTGTTGGTGGAGGAGACGGAGGTGCTGTTAGTGGCAGATATGGGTGACAAAAATTATTATTGGTGAACATAAAAGTAAAAAAAGAGAAAGAGACGTGTTGGTGAAGGAGACGAAGGTGTTGTTGTGGAAGAGGAGCTATTGTTGTTGCTGGTGATGGTGGCGGAGGAGGTATTGTTGCTGCTGGTGATGGTGGTGGGGAGGAGAAGAAGAAGAAAAAAAAAAAAAAAAAAAAAAAAGAGTAAAGATGTCATTTAAAAAAATAGTAAAAATTAAATTTAATCAATATTAAAGAAAATAGTGTTCTTGTTTTATTTTTGATTTAAATAGCTTTTGTTCATAAAAAATAATATAAAAAGAATTTTTATATAAAAATTTGATCGCCTAGATTTTTTAAAATAAATTATGAAAAAATAATAAAAAAAAAAACCTAAAACAATAAATAGCGGTGAGATAAAAAGTCCACGAAGTGGACACGTGGAGAACATAAAAGGAAAAGTTTAACCTTTTGTGAATTTTGTCTCAAGTTATGGTGTTATTTTATTACATCAAGTTTGAAACCTTAATTAGGAGATCTTACTGTTGGGTCCCACATATAAGAAAGAAGCGAACGTATCCGCTTTAGGAGGTATGGTGCTCTACCGTAAAACGCTACGGGATATTGAATCTTTTTTTCTTATCAAGAACTAAACCTATTACCAAAGTCTTTAAATTAGTTGGGGTTAGATTAAATACAGATGGTATAGGGCTGCACATCGGGTAGCATAGGTCGGGTTTGGTACCACCAGTACCTGATCCGTCAGTTGGTGGATGATTGAAGTATTCATCCGTACTCAATCTATCGTAGGATGGGTCAGAATTGACTCGTCATTTCGACGGGTCGGGTGAATGTGGGTCGTCCGCCTAGATTCGATGAGTTTTAATTCAAATTAAACAAGAGACAGGAATAGAAGATTTGAGTTTTTTGTTTGCAGTTCAAACAAGATGTTGAGTTAATGGCCGGAAAACAGTGAGGATTGAGAAGAACTCGCTTTCGATTAATTGAAGAAGAACCTGTGCCGTATTTTGGCCGGAAATAGATAAAGAAGATATGGGTTTGATTTGGGTTGGACTTTTGTTGCTATGAAACAACAAGAGAGATTGGGTTTACATTGATTTTGAATTTGAGTTCGAAGAATTTGGTTTTGAAATAGGAATTAGGTATACTGATGTGTGTTGCTGGGGTTTTGTTAGGAACTAATTCTCACTGCAGAGTGCAGACAACAAGAAGGAAGAAACTGAAGATGGGATTGAGAAGCAGAGATAGCGAGAGTAAGATTTTAGAGATGGGGTTTAATAAAAGTGACGGCATGAAGTGTTTCCAGACATGAAACAAGACTTGTTGCTGATTGAGAAAATCGGTTGTCATGAATATGTTAACTTTTGTAATTGTAGGAAGAATTGATGGTTAATGTTGAATTGAGTTCCAGTGAGAGATGTTGTTGGTGGTTAATAGTGTCGTGAACTGATAGTTGAAAGTGTTTAGATTTTCTGGCGGGTTTGGCGGGTGGGTCGGGTGAAAGAAAGTGTCATCCGTACCCGACCCGTCAAAAGACGTGTAAAAAAATTTATCACGCTACCAGACCCGTTTATCGACGGGTTGGGTGGCGGGCACGAATCAGGTATGTGCAGCCTTAGGTGGTACTTCTTCATCAATTACTTGAGAGAACCTTTCTTAACATAATGATCGATTACGTGATCAAAGAAAACAAAAGATACCCTTTGGTATTGTTATGAATATATCTATTAAACCAGACACTGAAACTGTTGAGACCACTACAAGGTCAATCATCAAAAACCGCCAGGCTTCTTTAATTATGATGAACCTGTTTTGTACTTTTAAGAATTTATAGGATTTTTCTAATAAAATAGGTTGAATTACAACTATAAATCCTATTAAAAATAAAATTATAGAGTCTACAATTAAAGTTTAATGTATCATGACGAGACAGAATAAAGTCCCATCATACCAAATTAAAAATTAAATATACGTGATAAAAAATTAAATATGTCTAATGCGTAATACGGATACAGATCTAATAAGTAAATTAAAAACTAAATACAAATTAATCACGAACAGAAAGAAGAAATAAAGTAGAATAGTATCGAATACTAATCATATTTATAGTCTTATTATTTTCATCAATAAGACAAATTACCTAAATACCAGCAAGAAATAAGAAATATTTAGATGATTTTATCAATGGATCATGCTGCTGCATCAATGCCAAGTACCTCTTCTCTCCCACTCATTTCTATCACGACGAAATAAATAAGCTCCATCTCGCCGGATGGACCAACTGCAATCATCTCGGCAAAAAGGTGAGAATTTTGCTCTCCATCCATTTCCTTTATACATCTCAAAGGTACCATCATACCAACGATAATCTATATTATCGTACCAACGAAAATCACACCAATAAACTGTATTCTTAATCAGTGATGGCAAGAAATTCCAGTGCCATTCCTCGCCTACACGAAGCGAACGTTGGCCTAGATCGTCATCTTTGGACATGCAATGCATATCCAAGGAAACTTCATAACCTTGGATATCATTCTTTACAGTAATCGTCGTAGGATCAAAATCAACAATAGATGAACACTTGCAGAGTAGTAATGAAAATGATAACAACAGCAACAGACTTAGGAAATTACCATGGTTTCTAGTACCCATACTCTGTATCTGAATGAGTTTGTTAACACCCTATGAATCTATCTATCTGTTTATATGCACATTATGATGGCTTATGGAAATGGCAAAATCAATGGAGAATCTTTATTGCAAACTAAAATTAGAAAATATTTAATTGGCTAAGACAGTAGTATTTAAAGTAAAAATATCCGAAAAAACCCAAAAATAGATCTTTTCTTTTATAAACACATTATTAAAATGGAATAGTTTCCACTTTCTACTAATAAATAATGCCTTACTATAAATACGCAAATGAGATATTGTTTTTCTACAAAAATGATATATGGTTCCTAAATTTAGAACTCCCAGTTAAAGGTGTAAATTACGTCGTGCAGCATGAGTATAACGTAGCCCAACACGTTAGAATTTGAGCCCAGTCTAGTGTGACACAGTATGATAGCTTCGTATATTATGTTGGTCCATATTAATGGGCACAATGGTACAACATAATACGCGGTACGGATAAATACGTGACACAGTTCAACACAACATGTTAAGAAAGCACGTCATAATATACATAAAACAATATATAATATAGTATAAAACATCACGTTTCACTTATATTTCATAAAAAAAATCTTTATTCTAGACAATTTTTAACATTTTATAATCGTTATATTAACTTATTTCTATAACAATACATATAATATCTAAATATTTTAAAAATATTTTTTTGAAAGACATAAAATTAATGTGATAGGCACATCACAACATGATATAACATGGTTATTTTTTTGGCATAGTACAACATAGCACGCCGCATAGCACGACACAACATAGTACGTATAAATCTCTAGCACAACACAGCAGACAAACAACACATCAAACACGTGACTTTATGGGCTATGATGTGTTGGGATCGCACGTTTTACACCTCTACTCTCAATAAATACTTGACTTCGTGGATTATGATGTGTTGGGATGGCACGTTTTAACCTCTACTTCCAATGCTCCCAAGCTTAGTTGGCAATCTACATGAACTTCTTCTTTGCTCAAAATTGAATAACCTTTGATTTACATGAACCGTTAGATCTCTATGTTTGTGTGGCTGAAATCAAATTTTGGATTGCCTTTTGAATCAAGTCGACCAAACTTTTAAGTGACACATTCTTTTCAGATGTGCATGTTTTTTCTTTTCACTCTGTTCCCACCTCTTTAAACCTATAAAAACATACCGATAAGTTACTTGATGAATTTGTATTATGTAAGTTGACATCTCCAAAATAATACAAAATTTACCTGATACTAATCCAAATGGAAACAATAGGTAATCAAAAACATATTGATCGTGTTATTGCCGAAGAAGTTGAAAAACAACAGGAAATCCATGTGGATTTTGTTCCGTTTTATCAAAGAAAAATTCCAAAAGGATTGCCAACTAAGCTTCGACTGAGAGTACGAAAATTGGGAGCCATCGATAATATTAAAGATGACGTAAAATAAAGTCACCACACTGAAAGTTGTTTATACATTTAAATGATTGAGTTCTTAAACTCTTCTTTTTTATTGGTTTAGATGAAATTTTTTGGATCGGATATAGGATAAAGCCCCACCTTAATGTATGAGGATTTCAATTATAAAAATAGTTTTTATCGGATCAGGTGTGTAACATTGACCGGATGCGGGACGAAGTCCCAATGCATAAAGACTAACAATAAAAATAGGTAATCAAAAACATATTGATCGTGATCATGGCCGAAGAAGTTGAAAATAACAGGAAACCCATGTGAATTTTGTTTCTTATTTTCAAAGTAAAAGTTCAGAAGGATTGCCAACTAAGCTTCGATTGGGAGTACGAACATTGGAGCCATCAACGATATTAAAGATGATATAAAATAAACTCACCGTATAAAAAATTGTTCATATACTTAACTTGATCGAAACTTTTTTTTTGATTGGTGGATAAATATTTTTATGTTTAATTATAATTGGCTGAGTCATTAAATTCTCTTTTTTTATTGGTTCAGATCAACATCTTTGGATTAGGTACAAGATGAACTATGGAAATTCCGTATGGTCAGATATTCATATAAAGGAAACCTCACCATCAAGTCTTTAAGTCCAATCCATTCGATCAAGATGGAGGATTTGTTAGTGACCTAGCATCTTGATACACAAGGATCAATTATAAAAATATTTTTTATTGGACCTAATGCATATCACGGATTTTATACTCACTATATATCATTTTAGTTTTTTCTAACATTGACATTGGGAGCAAACTGAACTACTACCTATCTTTGTCCCATTTTTTTGGTCCACGTAGAAAATTTAGAGACCGAAGTCCTTATTAAAGAAGCTTGATTTAGGGGCTCCTCAATTCATAAAAAGGTTCCTCATGTGAAGATAAAATAGAGACATTTGAAGTAAAATTCAAAAACCCCTTATCCATGATATTTTTATAATGGCTAAAATACCCCTGATTAGTTAGTATTAGTAAAACTAATTAGCTAATAGATTAAACTAATCATAATTAATATTAAATAATTTTATACTTAACCAAATCAAATCAAAAAAAATTTCATTTTGGTTTGGTGGGAAGAAAAATTAGAGGAAATGTAAGGTAATTTTCTAGAGTTTTTTAAAAAATCCTAGATTTTGATTCAATCAACCAGTGTAGTGAGGTATACCTCTAACTTAAACTCTTGGTATTTTAATGACTCAGATTTGATGAAATTACGTTATAAAAGATGAGTTTTTTTTTTGTTCAGAGAATTTTACGGTTGGGTTTTCATGTCAAACCCAACCGTAAACACCATTTACGGTTGGGTGTTCCTCCCAACCCAACCGTAACCGCTTGTTCAAGGATGAACTACAAATTTTAACAGTTTTACGGTTGGGTTTTCGCATCGGACCCAACCGTAAATAATCTAAAAAAAATTATTATCCAGGATGATTTACGGTTGGGATTTTCCAATCAACCCAACCGTGAAAACCAATTTTAGTTTACAATTTCATCCAATATTTACGGTTGGGTTTAGGCTTCCAAACCCAACCGTAAAACATCTTTTGGACCATTGAGTTTAAGGTAAAATTGGGGTTTAAAAATCAAAAATTTAAACGTATTCAATCATTTTAACTAGATTGGAGGTAAATTGGGTCATTCAAACAAAGAATAACCGAAAACAACACAAGTACTAGAATCCAATTTTGAATGATCCAGAAATATTTATGGTTGGGTTTTGGCTTAAAACCCAATCATAAAACATTCTTTGAAGCATTGAGTTTAAGGTCAAATTTGGGTTTAAAAATCAAAATTTTAAACTTATTCAATCATTTTAACTAGGTTGAAGGTAAATTGGGTCATTCAAACAAAAAAAAACCGAAAACAACAGTACTAGAATCCAATTTTGAATGATCCATGAATATTTAAGGTTGGGTTTTGGCTTAAAACCCAACCGTAAAACATCCTTTGAAGCATTGAGTTTAAGGTCAAATTTGGGTTTAAAAATCAAATTTTTAAACTTATTCAATCATTTTAACTAGATTGAAGGTAAATTGGGTCATTCAAACAAACAAAAACCGAATAAAATTGTTATTCATATTTACGTTGGGTTATGGCTGAAAAACCAACCGTAAGTCTGGTATGAAAAAATGTCAGTTTTACGGTTGGGTTTTCAGCCAAAAACCAACCGTAAAACTGTCATTTTTTCATATTTACAGTTTTACGGTTGGGTTTTCAGCCAAAACCCAACTGTAAATATGATTTTTTTTTTGTTTTTTGACTTGATTTTTCTTTTCCTTGGTTTCCAACTTGAAATTTTTGTAAATAAAACATTAGATAGACAAATTAAAGATAAAAACTTTCTCATACATTCTAACTTGTGTTATATAATGTGTATAATACACCCACACAAAAAAAAAACCTTAGTTTGACGCAATTGTTATAATAAACATAGAGTTATGGAAAAGGAGGAGGGGATTGTCGATGAGTATGATGAGCTCTTTTTTTGCTCTTAGGACAACGAGTACGAGGAGCAGCAACACCGCCACGAGTACGAGCACCAGCACGACCGCCACGAGTACGAGCACCACGTTGCACATCCTCGGCTTCATCATGTGTCTCTTCATCACTAGGTTGCGGCTCTCTTCGGCTAGTAGTCGCATCTCTTGTACCAGCTCTACTCCTCTTTAAATTTCTTGCCGTCTCATCTTCGTCTGCTTCATGAAACTTCCCAATTTTGGCTTGCAGGTTCTTCAATTGGTCAGACGTCGTCACATCAACTCTACTTAGGCATGGAGTGATAGACTCTGCCAATGCAAGTGCTTTCTTTTTCACCTTATTTTTCTATTCACATATGAAAATAAAAGTTGGTTCAGTCTTTAGTAATAAATCTTAAAAACATTAATAACAAAAGTAATTTACGTACCAAATTGAAATATGCTTTCTTCCAAAAACCATCTTCTGTGTTGTTTCCTTCACCCCTTTGAAGTATTTTCATAGTTTCTGGATCAATGTTAATGACATTTGGATGATCCTAATGACGATACCAATCCAAGTAATCTTCTGCAGCCTCTTTTGTGCCCGAAGATGAAATTACCTCCTGCATTTGGATTTGGTAATCCGGTTGATAGCGGTTGTTCCAAACCGCGACCGAAGGCGTTGGGTTGTAGTTGAGCATGATGCTTGGGCCTTCGATCATCGAGCCATTCACACACAATTTAAAGGCTTCGTGTGTTACCTTGGTTTGGACATAGCCACATTGGCGGAGAGTTCGACGGGGGTTGCACATCACGAACCCAAACGAATGGTAAAAAGGCCCGTTGTAGCCTGGCAGTCCGATAATTGACGTAAATCTTCAACATCTCCATCATCATCAATGTTAATCTTCACATAAGGATCAAAAACAACATCTTCAACTGTGAAAGCATCAATTTCACTTCTCATCTTTGCTATCTGCACTTCTTTATGCCTTGCCTGAGTATCGATGAAGATGAATTTCTTTCCTGTAGGTCCAGTACCATCACCGCTCGACTTCGTTTTAGGAGCCAGGCTTGGAAAGTGATCATAGACCCAGGCATATGAAGATAATAAATATTAATATAAGATAATGCGTAAAAAAAAATCTGAATATAAACATTGAAATTCCAACAATAAATTACCTGAAGAAGACCATTATTCCCGGCAATCTCAGTTCCCCTAACCCTCGAAGCTTTTCTAAGGTTGGCAAGTAGGTAAGCCAGGTTGGCAGTTCCCCATGAGTACTCATGCGTCTTCTGGAGATCATCCGTCAACCACTGTAGAAAGTGAGCGTTTACTCTGTTTCCTGAGTTGTCAGCAAAGAAGATGGTGCCGAGCATATATAGCAGATACGCTCTTCGCCTAGCTCTGGTTTCATCTATGACGACCCCATCCTTTTCTAACTGTCGGGTTCCTCCAAACTTCTCCCTTAGACTACGCAACAAGATCTTCTTGGTCATACCTAGACCTTTCTTCGTTGCTGCCCCCGGTTTATCTCCACAAGCCAATTTAAACTCTGATTCGGCTTCTCTCTTCTCCCATCCAAGTGTATCTTTGACAAGGACACTAAGATCACTCCATGACATGTTGTTGTCAAAATCTTCATAGACAGATTTACCTTCAACTGGTAAGCCAAGAATTGACTGGACATCATCCGGCGTTATTGTCATCTCGCCGAATATGAGATGAAATGTATCGGTTTCAGGCCAATAACGTTCCCTGAATGCTGTGCAGGTGACACTGTCATACTCCAACATCGAATTGGTAATTCCGGGAGCTAACCCAGTACTATTTACGAGAACTTGGACGGCCATACATTCTTCAGCTAAGGGCCAATGGTGAGCCTTTTGACGAACCAATTTCTTGATCGCCTGTGTATGATCCTACAAAGAATAAAAACAATTTATTTTAACTTGAAGTTAAACAAACGGAAATTTAACAAAACAAGAGAAGTTTTTAGATTAATACCCTCATCTCAGCAACTTTGGCAGCCCATGAATGGGGATAACCAAATAATATAGAAGACCTGTCTGGGGCCTCAGCCCAAGGTCTTTCATTCCTCTTCTTAGGCCACAACACGTCTTTGCCTTTGGGAATATGCTTCCCTTTTGGTTCTGGATGCTTCTTTGGCTTTTTTTCCTTCAGTCTTGGTTCAGTAGAACCAACAACAATTTCCCTACCTTTGCCTTGAGGGACAAATTTTTCTATGTCCGTCTCTTTTTCCTCACATTGTTGCTCTTGTGGTGGTTCTCTAATCACAAGAGCACCTCCACTGCACACAGGTAGATCTTCCAAGTCTTGGAAAACATTATATTCCTCTTGTGCAAGTTGAGGAGAACTACCACCCCCTACCCCAAAAGTCGTCTTATGGCTCTTTCTCAAGCCTCTATTAGCTACCCCTAAATGAACTCCGTGGCGAGGGGTTGGAGTGTGAGAAATAGGTGTTAAATTATTACCCATATTCTTCTTATGTTTCCTACAACATACAAGCAATACAAGTTAGATAATTTCCAAGCAATTCAACTCAAACAACTTCAATTTGAAAATTCAGAATTTTTTACGGTTGGGTTTCACATATAGAACCCAACCGTAAATAATAAAAATCACCTACACAGGAGAATTACGGTTGGGAATTGACACTCCAACCCAACCGTAAATAATCCTCAACAAATTTTTTTTTACATACACAGAAATATTTACGGTTGGAAAAATGAATCCAACCCAACCGTAAAATTTCATCTTCATCTCCTATCCTTTTATTTACGGTTGGGAAAATTAATCAAACCCAACCGTAAAATTCAAAAAAAAATAAATTGGGCAAATTTTTTACGGTTGGGTTCAAAATCGAACCCAACCGTAAAATTTCATCTTCATCTCCTACCCTTTTATTTATAGTTGGGTTTTGAGAAAAACTCAACCGTAAAATGAAGAACAAACCAGTTACGGTTGGGTTTTCCAATCGAACCCAACCATAAATTCTTTTGTAACCAATTTTTTTAATAAAAACAACAATCAAACAAGAAAATCAATCACTTTTGGGTTTTAAAAATAACATGGGTTTTGTTCAGTACCTTAGATACACCATTGTTTGTTGTTTCGGAGTATGATTTTGATTGTCACCACCGATTTATTCTTCAATCTCTTGATTAAGTTGAAAAGTTTGATTTTGGTTGGCATCACTACTACCTTCTACACCTTTAGTATGATTCTTCTTCACGATTTTTGGAGTTTAATCGACGAAGAATTTTTCGAATCGACGATTAATCGACGAGGAATTTCGATGGAGAAGTTGAAATTGGAAAGGTTGGGTTACTGTTGGGAAACTTTAAGTTTTGAGAGAGTTTTGAATTGGAATTGGAATTGGAAAGGTTTTGTTTTTGTTTAGGTTTTAATTGATTGAAGGGCAAATTAGACTTTTTCATAGATAGAAGGATAATATGGACATTTAACATAGCCCCTAGAACATCCCTTAACAGATTTTTGGATCACCCAGTCTCACATTGGAACCCCTCTACAAAAATGGAAGCCCCTAAATCAAGCTTCTTATTAAATGATAGTGTATAATTATTAAAATTAAAAATGATTTTTTATTATTATAAGAATTTGCGTTAAATTGATAACACTATTTATAATAGGAAAGCGTAAAGAGAGAACAAAAGATCTTCAATTTTCTGGAAAATTAAAGGGCACCAGTTATTGCTTGGAAATGTCTAGCTACGAGTCAGTTGCACGTTCACCACGTTTACGATCATAATTTAAAGCTAGTTGCAGGTGATATCTTGCCTTTCCTTATGTATTGATAGATCCTGAAAATATCTCAGTACTGGATAATAATGTATAGATATCAACACACATTCCCACGATCCATATCTTATAGTATTACTCTACTTGTTGCAATAATGGCATTAGTCTAAGGCATGATTCCAGGATCATGTCAATGCAGTGATGCAGGTATAGCATTGTATATGCATTATTAAGTGTAAGCATAGCATAGGATTCCTCTGCCCTGCCCTTTAATATCCGTTTGTTTATCGCTGTTACGGTAGCCGATTGTAGCGCATCACAGGTCGTATCTGTCGTACTTGTATCATCAATCATTACACCATATTTCCCAACCTACACAAACAAAAATTGTCAAAGAAAATGCTTTCATGGATAGTTTCTGATCATCTTCTTCTTGTCTTTGTTTCTATCTCTATGCTCTTAGTCATTCCATCCTATTCTCTGCTGCAGGAAAATCTCATACCATCATCTGAGCAACCAAAGATTTTCATAGTGTATGTTTCTAAATCCCATAAGCCTACCATATTCAATACTCACTATGATTGGTATACTGCAACTCTCCAATCTCTTCCTCCTTCATTATCATCTCATCATACCCAACGTCCTTGCCGCGAAATCATTTATACTTACGACCATGCTATTCATGGTTTCTCAGCAAGATTAACACATTCTCAAGCTTTTTTTCTCCAGAGTGTCCCCGGTATCGTCTCAATTATCCCTGACAGTGTTCACCAACTCCAACTCCATACCACTCATTCTCCCCAGTTTCTTGGTCTGAACGATTATTCTGGCATTTGGCCTAGCACAAATTACGGCGAGGACGTCATTATTGGTGTTTTGGATTCCGGTATCTGGCCGGAGCATCAAAGTTTTAATGATTCAGGTTTAACTTCTGTACCAAATAGATGGAAGGGTACTTGTGAGGTTGCACCTGATTTTCCAAAAACATCATGTAACCGGAAGATCATTGGTGCTCGCGCATTTTATAAAGGACTGGAGGAGGATCTGGGACACAGGGTCGATCAAGACGGTACACAAACTAGATCACCCAGGGATACCAATGGACATGGTACACACTGTGCAGGAACTGCAGCTGGATCTGCCGTTAAGAAAGCCGGGTCTCATAATTATGCTGTTGGAGAAGCGAAAGGGATGGCAACTAGAGCTAGGATTGCTTCTTACAAGTTTCATTGGGGTCATGTAGGTTTCACTCCAAGTGATCTCCTAGCTGCTGGGGATCAAGCTGCGGCCGATGGAATCGATGTGTTGTCTATGTCAGTAGGTGATGGCGGACACAAAATACTTCGAGATATCTGGGCGCAATTAACCTTTGGATTAATGCAGAAAGGAATTTTTGTTTCTAACTCTGGTGGAAATGACGGACCTGATCCAAAAACATGTGAACATCTAACACCATGGGTACTGACAGTTGGAGCGTCGACTATGGATAGGGAGCTTCGTGCCGATGTGATATTGGGTGATGGTCAAGTGATTCCGGGTACTTCACCGTTTTTTGACGATGCAG
This sequence comes from Papaver californicum, assembly GCA_023531435.1. Classification (NCBI taxonomy): domain Eukaryota; kingdom Viridiplantae; phylum Streptophyta; class Magnoliopsida; order Ranunculales; family Papaveraceae; genus Papaver; species Papaver californicum. The sequence continues at coordinate 319,792 of JAJJMC010030067.1, forward strand.
GAATAACCACTAGTTACTCAGAAATGTTCTACGGCGGTAACAGCGATAGCCGATCTTGTTTAGCAGGATCATTAAGTTCTACAGAAGTTTCTGGGAAAATTGTGGTTTGTGAGTGCACTAGTTCAGATAAAGCTGGTGATCAAGTGACAGAAGTTAAGAGTGCCGGTGGTGTTGGAATGATTGTCATTTGTAATAAACCGGCGAAGCAATTAACGGCTTCTGATGTCGTTCCATCGATTGCAGCAGTTGAAGTTAGTGATACTCATGGATCTAAGATTCTAGACTATATCAAGAGTAACCGTTTCAATGTTAAAAAACCTATAGCCACAATCAATATCCTAGGAACTGTAATTAGTTCTTCGTTGTTTCCGGCGCCTAAAGTTGCAGAATTTTCCAGCCGTGGTCCGAATAAAGTAACACCAGAAATTCTCAAACCAGATATCATTGCACCCGGCGTAAATATATTGGCTGCTAAGGCTGGCGCAGGAAATACAGATGAGTTTGCAGTAATGTCTGGTACTTCAATGGCATGCCCTCATATGAGCGGTATGGCTGCGCTGCTTCGAAGTGCTTATCCTAACTGGTCTCCAACTGCAATCAAATCCGCTCTAATGACTACTGCCTATAATGTTGATAATTCAGGTAAGTATATTTTTGATATTGGTACAGGCAAATTCTCAACACCATTCCAACATGGTTCCGGGCATGTCGACGTGAACAAAGCATTAAATCCGGGTTTAATATACGACATCCTACCTAGTGATTATGAAGCTTTCCTATGCTGGATGGGGTATGATGCGACAGAGATTTCAGTTTTTGTAAAGGGTAAGGAGGTTGATTGCGAGGCAATCAAGTCATCCAGTACCCCTGGTGATCTCAACTATCCATCATTTTCTGTTATTTTCGAACCAGGAAAAACGGATAAGGTGAAGCATAAGAGAGTGGTCACTAATGTCGGGAGTTCAGCGGATGCTGTTTACAAGCTCAACGTCAGATCTCGAACGCAATCTGTTAAGATCAGAGTTTCACCATCCAAGCTTGTGTTTAGTAAAAATACCAAGAGTTTGCCGTATGAAATCACATTCGAGTCGAACCCAATTACGGCTCCTGGTACTGAAGCATTCGGGTCAATTGAATGGTCTGATGGAGAACATGTTGTAACAAGTCCAATTGCCTTTAGTTGGGGTACTACTACTTCTTCTGGCTTGATTTCGTCTGCTTGATTAGTGTTTTCATATTTTACTTCCACATATTATGTTTTTGTCTTATGTGTTGAGATTAATTCCATATTGTATTATACTTATTATTTTTCATCATCCGATTAAATATTTACTTGTTAAACCTAACGAAACTAAACATGAGATTACGTGTCGAGGATAGTCTTATATTATATGGAAAATTAAAGCTTTTGTCCAGCTTTCGAGATGAGTTAGGTTCATGGATTTCAATGTTATGAATGGCTTCCTATCCTTAAATCCACCTAGCCATTAATGATCTTTTTTTCTCTAAAAAACCAGTTTCTTTTTTCCTTTTTTTTTGAAGAAACTTAGTAGAATAGTTTATTGATAAAATGAAAAGAAAAATTAAAAAGAAGGGACATAAGGTTATATAACCTCCAAAAAAAAATAAAAAAAATAATAAATAATAAAAACAATCAGACGTTTTATCAATAGAATCAAGCTGCATCAATTGCAAGTGTATCTTCTCTACCATCTATGTTTATCACGACGATAAAGATAAAGATAAGCTCCATCTCGACGATAAGACCACCGCGCAATTCCCATGGCAAAACCTTTTGTATTTGTTTTTAATCATCCCCTTTCTATAGTAAACCTCAAAGGTGCCATTACACCAGCGATGATCCCAATTATCCCACCAACAAAAATCACACCAAAAATATGTATTACCAAAGATCCATGTACGAAATTTCCAGGACAATTCTGTACCTTGGCTGAGTGAATGTTGACCGAGAACGTCGTCTCTGGACCGGCAGTGGTAATTCAACCAAACTCCATCACCTTCAATATCACTCTTTACATGCAGTATAGTTTTATAAATTGCTGAACACTCCTGAAATCAGTACTAAAAATCAGGGACGGAGGGAAGGGGTAGAAGTGGGGTCACTTGCACCAATTAAATTCTGAATTCTAATAAGTAAATACTTAGATTTTATGTAATTTTATTATCTTGCGGATACAAATCACAACCGTAAAAATGAAATTTATATGAATAGTGGGTTTAAATTTTTTATAAATGTTGAAAAAAAATTGTTCGACCCCATAACATATAAATCCTGGCTCCGTTTTTATTAAAAACAATAGCAGCAGCAGCAACAACAACAGACATATACTGCCATTGTTTTTAGTAACCATTTTTATATATGTGGAGTATGTTGAAGCCCTATATATTTATCTTTATATATATATATACACACACGAAATGGCTACACTAAGGAACAACTCGAAAACTTAATTGCATCATTAATTAGCAACAAGAATTAGGTAATATCATTAATTAGTGACAAGAATTAGGCAATATCATTGGACAAATGTATTTAACATCTCATAGTTATTTTTTTTCTTTTTACCAGAAAGAAGAATCTACCATATTAATGAATTTGTCATTTCACAACTCGGTCTATACCCTAATTTTGATACTATGTTGGCTTGGCTCATGAGTCATACCCAGGGGCAGAGCTAGCTTAGAGCATGAGCGTGGAATTACACACCCAGCTGGCCCCCCAAACCTAATATTACATATTTTATTCTTTTATATACAAAATAGCATCCCAAACCCACTTAATACCCCCTCTCCTAAAAACTTGTTTCCCCCTTCTTATGCCATGCCACAATTTGCATGGATTTTTGTCCGCCCAAGACTAATGATGCAGAGTTTTAAGACAAGAATTTTCTGAATTGTAGTACTCATTAGCCATATTCCAAAAATCAAATCTAATGCCAGTTTCAAGAATACAATTCATAATAACATTTCATTTATTTTTGAGAAATTTTGTGTTTGGGTCGTAGATTTTGGTATGGTAGAGTGTTTGGGTTGTAAATTTGTCCAATGGTGTGTTTGGGTCGTAAGACCGTCAGTCAACACGGTCAAACTAACCGGCCGTTAGTCCAAAAATTACAAGTTTGCCATTCCGTCAAGCCATCCATAAACAGCCGTTTTTTTTTATCAAAAATGCGACAAAAATTCGGCAAAAAACCGGAAAAAATACGGTAAAAGGACGGTAAAAATTCTCTGTGGCCTTTCCCAGCCAAAAAATCGCCGATTTTTTGGCGATTTTCCGATTAATCGGCAAAATCGCCAATTCCTCTCTGTTGCCTTTGCTTATTACGGGATTTTGGGGTTTTTTAGAACTTGCTTCTTGCTTTGCTTATTCCTTCCTGCAAAAAAAAAGAAAAAGCAACGATCAATCACGGGTTTGTGGGTATTAATCGATTATCAACACTAAAGATTAAGCCAATGATGAACAACAATGTATCTAGGTAAGTAATTTT
>JAJJMC010030067.1:323310-374321 GCA_023531435.1 Papaver californicum
GATTGTGATTGATTTGTGATTTGAATGAAATCATTTGTTTGTAAACAGGTTGGTGAATGATGGGTGTAGTTCTGAAGATGAAGACTACACTCCAAGAGTAAGGAACCTTAATCTAGAGAATTGTGATGAAGAAAGCTCATATTACACAGGAAGTGAGAGTGATGAAGGGGATGATGTACCTACTGATGCTGACAATGAAGTGGATAACATTAATCATCAACTAGTTTTGTATAGTGATGAAGCTGAGGTTTGTAGACATGAAGAAATTGATCATGGTGAGTTCATTAAAAACACCCAAAATCTGTATGAAAATGAAGATGAGGATGATGAGTTTAGTGTTGCAAAATCTCCCACAGATCAGTTATATATTGGCATGGAATGGCCAACATTTATTCACTGTAGGAAGTACTTGAGAGAGTTAGCTATTAAGAGGCATTTTAGTATTAAAAAGATAATGAATACTGAAAAAAGGCAAGAATGGAGATGTGCAGCGGAAGGATGTACTTGGAGAGTTAACTGTTATCCAACCTTTGATAAGATCACATTTAGGTGCAAATCTGGAGAGTTGAAATATAAATGTAAACCTAAAGGTGTGTGCTCTATTTTCATGTCTCCTTATTTTGTATCTCATTATGTTGTGCTTATTAAAATCTTGATGTTTGTTGTTTGTATACAGGTTTGAAAAATCCTATGGCTAATGCAAGATGGGTTGCTTCAAAGATAATGGGGTATGTTTCTGACCACATTATCTCAATTTGTTGTGATGTCAATGTGTTTTTTGTTAAGTTTTCTTGTTATGGTGGTGAATGCAATGGTTCTAGTAAATATTTAACACAAATTTGTTAAAAGTTTAAAAAAAAATCCAAAATCCCGTAATAAGCAAAGGCAACAGAGAGGAATTGGTGATTTTGCCGATTAATCGGCAATTAATCGGCGATTAATCGGAAAATCGCCAAAAAATCGGCGATTTTTTGGATGGGAAAGGCCACAGAGAATTTTTACCGTCCTTTTACCGTATTTTTTCCGGTTTTTTGCCGAATTTTTGACGAATTTTTGACAAAAAAACGGCTGTTTATGGATGGCTTGACGGAATGGCAAACTTGTAATTTTTGGACTAACGGCCGGTTAGTTTGACCGTGTTGACTGACGGTCTTACGACCCAAACACACCATTGGACAAATTTACGACCCAAACACTCTACCATACCAAAACCTACGACCCAAACACAAAATTTCTCTTTATTTTTTCACAATAAAATTACTGACGAAATACTAGCTAGCAAGTTAGAAAAAAGAAACTAATCAATCGAATCAAGCTGCATCAATGCCAAGTATCTCTTCTCTCCCACTTATAGCGATCACGACGATACAGATAAATTCCATCTCGCCGAACAGACCACTGACAATTAAGTCCACAAAACTCTTTGTAGACGTTTATCAATCCATTTGCATGGTAAACATCAAAGGTGCCGTCGTACCACCGATAATCCCTGTTATCATACCAACGCATATCACACCAAAAATATGTAAAACCTGGAATTACACGGAATTGCCAGTGCCATTCCTCACCTACACGGAGAGATCGTTGACCTAGATCGTCGTTATCGGACATGCAATGCATATCCAACGAAACTTCATAACCTTCAATATCATTGTGTATCTGCACCGTGACAGGATCAAAATATTTTGACGAACATTTGGAGACTAGTACCGAAAACAATAGCAGCAGCAGCAGACCAATACTGCCATGGTTTCTAGTAGCCATTTTTTAATATGGAGGAGTATGTTGAAGCCATATCTATCTATATATATATATATACACCGCATTGGGTTGATCGAGATGGCATATTCACTTAATTGCATGTACCAAAAATTAGACAATATCATTAATTAGTAACAAATACATGCCACATGTGTTGAACACCTCGTACGTAACCAAATATTTAACTACTCTTTAACTATTGTTATCATGAGTACGTATGCACCGTCAGATTTGTTATTATAGAGATATGTTTAAATAGATATTAAATATATCGTTTTAGCGAATTTTTATTAGTGGGTGTAAAAAATTTTACGAATTTTTTTTATTAAGATCTTTATATAATAGAATTTTATTCATATAATTATGTAGGACAATATAGTTAAAAAAGTATTTTCAATAGTATATATCATTTAATTCTTAAAATATTTTATATGATAAAATTTTAATATTTATATTATTTTAAATAATTATTAAAAAAAATTAATAAAAAATATGATGTGGAGGTGAATCCGAAAATATAGATCCAATTTTTAAAGATAAAGTGTAATAGGGGTCCAAATTAAAGCGTACAGTTACAACTTAATACAAAGACTGTCAGATATTAACCGTGGCAAAGAAAGAAATGCAGTTAGTAGCATTACGGAGGTCCCCTTGATATAATTGTAAAGGAAAAATTAGGCAAAACAAAAAGGGATGTCTCATCTAGTTTGGTATGAAGTTGTTATAAGTGGTTTTCTACATTCTCTGACTCATGCAAATTACCATGCAACTTCAGGTTCAATCATCCCGTCGGTTTCAATCGTTCCGTCGGTTTCAATGTATTCTGCTCCTCTTTTTCTTAATTTCGTCGCAAAAATGAGTTCGATTTTGTGGGTTCCATAATAGATATCGAAACTCCAAACTCATTCACATTCGAGAAAAAATCTATGAATCAAGCCAAAAGATGAAACATTTACATTATGCTTTTAAGTAACTAATCAAAGAATTAGTCCAAAAATTTGTTAGTAGTGGGTGACCCTTAATTTACCAACTACTAGTCTATAATCTAAATGCATTAACGTAGGCTTTTTATCTCTCTTCACTCCAATCAAGTCTAAACTGTGAAAAGTAAAAAGTTATAGTTAACCCTATAAAAAGATGTGGACGATTAAACTACGCGTCAAAACGAGGTTGACGTGCGTTTAATCATGTGTCAAAGGGTTCTATAGAGTCGATCCAATTTGACTACGGTGTTCCAAATTATCAGGGGCGAAGCCAGATAAGAATAAGTGTGAACAGAACAAGTATGAACAATTGTCTCTGCAGACCAATAAAAACAACTTTTATCTTTTCTGAGAGTTAAAAATATAGGTTTAAAAAAAAAGTTAGTCTTATATACTGCATGTTTAGAATTTTAGTCTTACAATTTTTCAGTGGTTAATGTCTAGTTGACCTTGACCATATAACAACTCCCATGGACTAGTTAGTATATATCTGCCTCGAGAAAAGATGATGAAGACATATATCATCCACAAATTATAAAGCACCTGCTAGATTGTATCTACAATTTCCATAGAGACAAGTCATGACTAGATAGACTAATAGACAAGTCCAAACAATGTCCATTATTGTTATCTTAGATTGATGTTCACAATCAATTCTACTTTGATTCTTCTTGTCTATCTTTCTGTTTTCCAATCCCAAATTTTTCTTTTATTTGCTTTCCCATCTCAATCTCTCTTTTTGCTATTATCTTACGTTTGCCATAGTAAACTACAATTATTGCATTATCGAGTTAGGTTGCGAATTAACTGCATATTACCCGATAACACTATGCGAAACAGTGTACGTTTGCAACTAGTTCGTATAATTGATGCATAAGTTTAGCAACCAACCACCAATACAGCAAAAGGCATTCACATGGTTTATTTGCTAGGAACATCCAGAAATGGCTACATACTTGAATATGAAGAAAAAGACCGTAAATTCGGAGTTGAAAAAGAGTCGCGGTACCTCTAAAATGAATTGCATTACAGACATTTTCTTGGCAATTAGTAGGTGCAATATGCACATCAGTAAACAGTTATGGTTTTTGCTTGTTTTCCAGTCCATGTGTTTGTGTTCAGCAAAAACAGAAACCGTTAGTACGCTCACTTAATATATTAAACTTTGGATTAAAGTAACAATAATTGAGAAATTTGGTAATTAGAATCCACTTTTGTTCTTCGAAAAAGCGAAACGAGAGAAATTAGGAGCAAGAAAGTACTGTATTTTTCTCTTTTGATGTCTCTTATCTTGGGTTAGTTTGGTGGGATTGAAAACCCCCTATAAATACATGTTTCGCGCTACACTGAATTTGCATAATCGACACAAACACACACACACACTCACATTTACCGTCTCCAGCTAGCCTCATTTACAAGTGCACCACAAAAAGAAGAAAGCAATGGCTTCTTCTTACAAAGTACTAATTCTCCTTATTGTGATACTGTTAATTGGAAGTTCTAATGCTCAACTCTCAACAAGTTTTTACTCCAAATCTTGTAAGAGTCTTTTCCGTACTGTGAAATCTGTAGTTAGCGCAGCAATATCCAAAGAACGGCGAATGGGTGCATCTCTTCTCCGCTTGCATTTTCATGACTGCTTTGTCAATGTAATTCCTTCTCTGTACACTTTTTTAATTTTCCTTTGGCCACTGGATTTCACAAACTAGGTGAGTAGAGTTCATAGCTTGACAGATTCGGTATATTTGATGATCTTCGTGTACTTTGTCAGGGATGTGATGGTTCAATTCTGCTCGATGACACATCAAATTTCACCGGGGAGCAAAACGCGGCTCCTAATCAGAATTCTGTGAGAGGGTTCAATGTTATTGATGATATAAAGGCTGCAGTAGAGAAGGTGTGCCCAGGTGTAGTGTCATGTGCAGACATCCTGACAATGGCTGCTCGAGAATCTGTTGTCCTCGTAAGCAGTACTCCGTTTACAATTCTTGCAATTACGAAGAACAAAATGATAGATATTGCATCACTAAATAAAATTTTGATTCATGTTTCATGTACAATTGTAGCTCGGAGGACCTAAATGGAAAGTTCCGCTCGGAAGAAGGGACGCGAGAACTGCAAGCCAGTCTGCTGCTAATAACAACATCCCCCCTCCAACGTCTAGCCTGTCAAATCTCATATCAAGCTACAAAGCTCAAGGTCTCTCAAAGAAAGACTTGGTTGCTTTATCCGGTAAGAGTCTCTCTCGCACGATCTTCCCCTCTCTACGTTACACCCATATATGCTCATTATCTATCAACAGGTGCTCACACAATTGGAGTAGCAAGATGCACAAACTTTAGAACCCGTATTTATAACGAGACCAACATCGACCGTTCATTCGCCGCTCAAAAGCAGAGTAATTGCCCAAGGACTTCAGGCTCAGGAGACAACAATTTAGCACCACTAGACGTTCAAACTCCAAACTCATTTGACAACAACTATTATAAGAACCTCGTCAACAAGAAAGGCCTACTTCATTCTGATCAACAACTCTTCAACCGTGGATCGACTGACTCCCAAGTTCGAAGATACGTCAACAACCCCAACCTCTTTAATGCTGATTTTGCTAGAGCCATGATTAAGATGGGAAACATTAAACCTCTCGCTGGCTCTAAGGGAGAGATTCGGAAAAAGTGCGGTCGAGTGAACTAAAAATGAGTTTAAGTAATAGGGAAGAAATGAAATTTCTTGAAGTGCTGTTAATTTTCTCTTTGTATTCAACTTTAGTACTCGGAACTCAATTATTTACTGAAATTTCATATATTATGTCTGTCGGCTGTAAATCGTTTTATATAGCAAAGATTTTAAATAAATTTTCATAGATTGCAAATTTCAAGCACCACATCAAATGCTATAATTTCAATTCCATCACCAGTATTCGATGCAAAAATGCCGACCCATTGCTCAAAAAGGGTTTAAACTGACTCGGATTTTAAGCATTACATGCTCCGAGATTCTTCGCCACCCAAAATCGGCTTCCCCGGAGGTAAGCAGATAAAAAAACATTGCCATTGTTAGCTGATCGACGGGCTTAAGTTTGATTGCATTGGTGGTTCTAAGAAGTTGATCAACTGTGAAAAGTACACATTATCCCTAGAAGATTTCTTGGTCAAGCCCGACCACATGAGACCAATTGTTATCAATTTCCGTCATCTTTTTAGGTACGTAAAATTGTATAATTATTAGTATAAATGTTTATCCTTAGACATAATTTTGTATATTTATCAGTTGTTGGTTGACTTGTAGATAAATACTGACCCTAGATAACATCACTCTAGAAGTGGTTCACGAAGAACTTTTTGTCAAACTTATGGACAATCTAGTGAGACCCAAAAACAAAGATGTCAAAGATTGTAAGAAATCATATCCATTTTATCATAAAATCACGACCAAATTAATCTGATTTTAGTACTAGTCTTCATTTTTTCGAGGTTAAATGAGATTATCAGATCGCGTGTTATTAAATCTGAAGAGTCAACTGATTTGTTATCCACGATCAAAAACAAATGGCAAGATAATTTTTATCTCACTGTTAGCATATGAAATACTTAGTGCCTAAGATTTTGTTTTGAGGAGTAACAAAATACGATTGTTTAGGGAAAATTATATCTTGATTAACATTTTTCTGATAAAAAAATGAGTTTTTTATAAAATATTTCCGAACACTTGTCCTGTTTTTACAGGGAGAAGACCAAGATTACTAGTGTGTCAGTTTCTCCTGTGAAAGAAAAAAAATTAAATGATCTATTAAAAACTAAATTCGTGAATTCACCAGTATCACTAGAGACGCACCTCTCTTCTTGAGTTCTAGAAAATTTCTGGAGTTTGTTAGAAACTTGGTAAACTTTATGGATAACTATCTTAAAAATATTAAGTGGGATTCACAAGTGGATGCGCCTTGAAGGCGGCTTTGAATCAAGGACACTCTTTTGATGGCATCTTATAGGATATAAGTTTTGATCCGGTCTTGAAAGATCCACAAAATAAATTTAACACCGTAAATAAATTCCAATATCAAAGGTTAGAGTTTATTCGGTTGCTGAGGTTCACCAGGCACGTTTATTGTCACTATGGTGATTACCAATCACATTGGATAAGTTATGTCTTCTTCCTTAATCTTTTATTTGTTTTCTTTTATTTTTGTTATTAAAGCAATTTTTTGACTTTTACATATCATTTATCACAATATATTTTGGGCCGACTAAATTGTTTTGAATATTTTCCAAGTCTACATCCGAAGATCCTGATCCACACTCACCGGACATTATTCACGCTTAATCTTCCAAAGATTAGAGCCTTAACTCCATTTGCCACAAATTGGGATGACACTTTACGTAAATTTGTTTTGTTTTAGAATTCTTTTTCCGTCTCTTGTTTGTGATACTTTGAATTTTTTGATTTGTGTAAAATCTTTATGGGGTGCCTTTATAATTTTGGGTGTGTGAAGTTAAGTACATGTTTAGTGCCTGCTAAAAATATTCATGCATGGCATTAGCATTAACTAAATAATAAATTCATATTATGTTAACACAATATGAGACACATTTTTAACATTTTCACATTTAGTTAATGCTAAGCTTAAGATCTGCTTTTTCTTTTGTTTCACTGACTTTGAGAAGAAAAATTCAAGTTCCATTTCTTTAGATCCACATTGAAGATCTTCGAGAACATTTTCTTTTTTCTTTTTTTAGTTAGAAGGGAGAATAAGAATAGATCTTCAATCACATATATTTGTTTATTTTTGTCTTCAGTTTATCTCAAACACAAGGTAAGATCTCGATGAAAACCCAAAAAAAATTATTTATGTTTTCAGGTTATAGCTAATTTTCCCCCTTTAAAATGATTTTGATATCTATGAGTGTTATATTTTATTTATTTGTGGTTTGCAAATGTGGGTCTTATAAAGCTTTGATCGGGAAAAAAATGATTATAAAATTGGGGATATTGATTTGTATTATATCAATGATATGTATGGAAAGTTTGAGGGTATAATTATTGATCATTTTTATGGATACTTTATGATGTTATTCAACAACACAATTATAGAACTATTAAAGTCGGCTCCCCAAGGCTAGATGGCACTGAAGTAGAGACCCTTCTCAACCAATTAACTAGAGCAAAGAGATATGTGGAGTCTTGTGATGTTACAGAGGGTTTATCAGAATTGTTTGCAAATTAAAAACCAATTAACGATACAAGTACTCGTTAATAAATTTATATTATATTAATATTTTTTACTTTGCGTATTAGTATTAATTGAATATGAAAATATGTCTTATATGTTAACAACATACTGTCTCATAATATAAATTTTATTTTTTTGTATATAACTTGCAAAAAATGATATTAGAAGTCACTTTTACCTGCACATATTATCTTATAATATAAATTTAGATATTTGTCATACTCGTATCCAAGTTAGATCCGTCACCGGAGCTAAACCGTATAATATATAAATCCACATCTATTGGATCAGAATCAAATGGTAAGTTTATTGTTTCAACGTTGTCGTTTAGTTGATGATTCGATATGTGAAAATTGGAAAAATACCCCATATTGACATGCCTCGTCGGGAAAATATCACATAAAAAAAATTATGAAAAAGCTGTCAAGTTTCCCATCCAAATAGTCAATATCGCGATATTCACCAGTCAATATCTCATCTGCCGAGATATCATCAGTGGACAAAATTATTGAATTAACCTTATGTACTTTAAGCATTTAATATGCCATGTGGGCAGATATGGAGCATTAAATATCGATTTAATCCTACGACTACAAAATAAGTATATTTTTACCCTCACTTTATCTTCTTCCCTTCAACACATGATCATCTCTTGTGTCATCTTTTCCTTCAAATCCAAATCAGCTTCACCTTCAAAGGCATACATCGTTTGTGGTAAACAGAGTAACATGAATATCATATTCTAAAGCTTGCAGAGGACATACCTCGAAGGTTTAATAATTTCATTAACAGAAAAACGACACAAACACAGTATGTCCCACTGATTCCATCAAAGAAAAAGTTTCATTGTTTCATAAATGTTATTGCGTTAATCATCCACGACGAACATTCTTAACGCTTATAATACATCTTCATCTTCAATTAACATGCGGAAACTTCAATCCTTCATCTACAATCCCAAATTAATTCAATTACATCTACCACAGAACTTTATAAATATTAATTACACCATTAAACACTAATATCCCCGATTTCTGTCAAACCCTAAAAATAAAATTACATGAACTGAACCCCAAAAATCAATTTTTAATAAGAAACCCCAAATTTCATAAACCCTAAAATGTAAGTTGCAAAACAAAAAAAATTTGAAGTAGGTTTCATGTACAAACCCTTTTTCACGAACCACAGCTTCTCAATTTCATCCTCAACTTCTGACTGTGATGGAGTTTCAACCACCCAAAGTCTTCGATTTCTCTTCTTCCTCCTTTAAATCGACTAAATCAACTCACACTGTTTTTCTCAATTGTTTGTATTTGAATAACTAATTACTTCAATTGTTCTTCAAATTTTTCAAATTTTAGATGGCAAAAACCTTCTGTTTGTCTTCCTCGCACATCAACTACTCAACATGAAGTAAACACAAAACCCTAATTTTCACTCAATCCTCACCATAAAAGTTATCTCTGCTACTGGATTTACACGTCTCTGGCTTTTGGATGTGTTTTAGTGTCAAAGAAAGAATAAAGAAGATGAAGTGGTCGATCTAATTTATTTTGAAAATAAAAACAAAACATGGTGCATTCTTAACCGTCCATTGTAAACCCTATGATATATGTCAAAATCTTAAAGAAGAGGTGATTTTGTCTTTTGTTCCGCACGTGTTAACGTGCATGTTTGCGTGTTTTGACCATTTAACTCTATTTGGATGGGAAACTAGACGGTGAGGAATTTTCCCATAACTTTTTTTTACGGGGCATTTTCCCGACAGGGCATGCAAATATGAGGCATTTTCCCAATTTTCCAATTCGATATAGAAGTCTCAAACCTTCTCAAACCTTGAAGATGTGCTACTATCTGTCGCATGCTAGGCCTATCTTCCCCCAAGTTAAGTCATCTCCATGCCAACTCTACCACAACAAGGATTTTCTCTAGGTTCTCATCTTTTGCAACTCGAGCATCGGTAAGTTCGAGAATATTGATATATTTCACTAACGAATGTGTAGTATGTTGCAAGATTTTTTGAAGCGAACTTCGGACTTGATCGTGTTGCGAATAAAACATCTACATAACAACTTCGACGAACTTCGAAAATGGTATTAGGTTTCACTTGATGGTATGGACCACAATCGTGTTTCAATGTTGCTACTCATAATTCCAATAGACTTCTTCAAACATAGGAATTTTAACCTCTGTGATGTAGGAAATTGAAAGACGATCGCAGTGAGCCAAAAATCACTCAATTTAAATAAAAAACGAAGAAGATATCAAAGAAACAAAATAGCAAGTTGAATCGGATCGGTTTTGGCTTACTGGATACATGACGAGATATGAACGATGATGTGGATGCTTTAACAAGTGACGTGGCATACCTCTCACGTGATGTTGATATGGCTTTTTTGAGTTATTAGTTGGATAAGATTACTGACGTGACAAGTCGACTGTGCGCTGACATGACGATTGACCACATAATCGGTGGTTGGTCCGATATAGACCTGTTGCTGAATCAAATGTTGGAACGGAGGATGGACCAGTTAGGGTTACGTCTTGGGTGTTCTGGCTCGGCTCTCATGAGCATCCAATCCCAAGAAAAAGATTACAAATAACCAAGCCCGAGAAATTGGGCATAAATGGCTAAGCCCAAAAAATGGGGTTGAAACATCCGAAGGATGAAAAAAGTAGGGTGAAAATATCCAGAGCCGTGGCTTCGCTCTGCTAGTTTGGGCGGAAAAATCTGTAGGCACATACAAATAGGGTGGAAACATCTGGCTTGACTTGTGGCTCGACTTGGGCTTGGTTGGCTTGGCTCGCCTCGAAAGTGGGCTTGGCACGTGCAGGTAGGATTGGGCCACCGCCATGGATCGTTGGTATGAATATTATTTTTTTGCCGGAAAATCAAGATGTGGCTGGATCGTCAGCCATGGCCGCCCTTTTTTTTTCTTTTTTTGCTACGAAAGGCCGCTGGTCGTTGCTGCATGATTTTTTTTTTCCTTCTTTCTTTTGAAAGTTGTCACAACAATTTTCTTTCGAATATTTTCGCCACACATTTTTCTCGAACTTTTCGTGACACTTTTTCTAAACTGGTTTTCCGCCACAGTTATTTTGTGACGATTTTTGGCTGTTTCTTGACACCTTTTGTGACATTTTTTCTTTTCGAATTTTCAGCAATAGTTTTCTATTATGGTTCTTCATGATGCTTTTTGTGGACCTTCCGCAACTTCGCATTGCCCCTTTTGGGACGTTTTTCTTATGCATATAAGATGCCTCTTCGATCAGAGATTCCTAGGGCTTGTGCCTTTCTTCGGTTACCTTTTTGTCCAACTCGATTCAGGCAACAGTTATAAAGATCATTGTAATTGATCAAAATGTGAACTCAAACATGTTGTTGACGAACTTTTAATCAATAACTTTGACGGACTTTTTCAGACAATTAAATTCTGGTAGCTGACACATGCAATTATACACGCAGACAATCGAAAAACTCTAACGAAGTCTTAGGCAGCTGTCACGTTGCATACCAACCGTCCTGGCAACAGGTTCAATAATTTTTACAGTGATCCATCGTCGTAATTTTTTCAAGTAACATTTTATGCGAACTTCAAACTACATCGATTATTGTCGAAATCATCCAGACCCTTTTTCACGAACAAGATTTCAAGTTTTTGTTATACTCTTCTTCTATAGGAAAACCCACTTCTTTCAACCATCTTTGCAATGATCCATCGTCGTGACTTTTTCAAGCAACAGTTTCTGCGAATTTCGAACTACACTGATTACTATCGATTGCATCCAGATCACCCTTTTTCACGAACAAGATTCCAAGTTTTTTTATACTCTTCTTGTATAGGAAAACTCGTTTTGTTTACTCATTTCCTCTTAGTCGGCGTCAAAGATGTTTATGAAAAAACGTATCTTCACCTCAAACATGAATTAGAGAAAAATAAAGGAGACCATAGATTTAACGTGGTTCGGCGACTCCTGCCTCCTCCATGGACGAATCCCCGTAGGGAGATAAATTTTATTGATTTCAGGATACAATTAATTGTTTTTCTCATGGTTGGAAGAGATGAGATCTATTTATGGCCTTTTTAGGGTTTGCAGGATATCTATTTCTTTTGGTTTTCCATTGGATATCTTTGTAGGGTTCAAGACCTCTCTATTTATACAGTTCTGAACCTATGATAAACCATATATCTGAGATAAACTTCATTTGTGGTAACTTAGCCAGCAAGATATCTGGAATGTTCCAGAACTATTCTCTTTGGCAACTTGGTCAAGCAGTCCAGAATCTTCCAGAACCTTCTCCTAAGGGTCGGGCATTGGATCGGTAGTAACGGTTCAACTGACATTTGCCAGCATAATTTACTGGCAGACTTCCACTTTGACCGGCGGACGTTGACTAGCATACCTGGATGGCATACTAGGTTGGCTGGCTGATTGGAAAAATGAGTTGACTTGCTGGTTAACAGAATGGGCTGACTAGATAGTTGGTAGAATGGCTGCCACACTGGGTCACACAATGAAAAGAGTTTCCGCCGGATTTTTCCAATAAATTTCTCCAGTGAAACTGAATCAACGACCATTTTCCGGCAAAACTGCACCGGCGACAATTTGGAATGACAGACTTAGATGGCGAAACAGAAGAAATGGGTTTTGATTACTTGACTGGACCGTTGACTTTAACCATTGACTGTCAATTGACTTTGACATCCAGTTGACTGGCTTGTAGACTGTATTGAAGACTGGGATGGCTGGCAGACTTAAACTGCAGCCAGATGGTGGCCCAGACAGCAATCGGGCTCATACGATGCAATTTTACATAGGGTACACATTATAACCTAAAACTCATTAATTTATTTTTGCTACTAAATCGATTAAATTCATTTGTAAAAAAAATAAAAATTGCCTAGGATATTCAAATACAAAATTAAAATCGCTGTCGATTAAGTTGGCCCTAGCCGATTTTCCAATTGTATGTGGTGGTTGCTGCTCAATGATCTTCCCATCTTGCAAAATATAGATCTCATTTACATTCTTAATAGTAGCTAACCATCTTTTTTTTTTAAATTATTTTGATCGTCAAGAAAGAAGAAATTACTAAATGAGATCGTTGAATTTCGGTTGAAGGGTTTGAGACTCCATGGTAGCTTTAGAAAAAGGGTTCAATCTTATTTAGAGGACTAGAGGGTGCAAGCTACTAGGTAAGACACACCACTAATAAACTTATAGAACTTTACACAGAGAAAGGGAATGGAGAAGATTTATAAGGCAGCACGAAAAGGTGATGTTAAATCCCTTACGAGCATACTTGATGCAAATCCAAACCTTAATCTTCATGATGCAAAATTTACTAGTTTCCGTAGAACTCCTTTACATATTGCAGCTATGCTTGGTCATGTTAAATTTGCAGAAGAATTTTTGCATCTGACGCAACACAATGAACAACATCCTGCGGATGTCAAAGACTCGCAAGGATTTACACCTCTTCATTTGGCTTCCGTTAGAGATAACGTTAACATGGTGAGATTGCTATTAAATGCTAGAGTTGATGCTTGCACAGTTCCAGATCAAGATGGACGAATACCTCTACATCTAGCAGCCATGAGAAACAATGTTGAAGTCATGGAAATGTTGCTTCTTAGAAAACCTGAAGCCATTTATCAGGTCCTGATGAATCGGAAAGAAACGATATTGCACCTATGTGTTAAGCATCACACTTTTAAGGCCCTAAAGAAGTTGGTTGATTACTTGTCACGTTCGCCAAGTGATACTGCTACTAACCCGAACGCCACTTCTGTAAACTCCAAAGACATTGATGGGAATACAATCTTGCACCTGGCAGCAAAAACAAGGCAGCTGAAGGTATAACTAAATTCAGATTCTTGCAGCTAAATTTTGAAATCGAAAGAAGATTATAACTTCTTTTTTTTGTTGTTTTGTTCACAGATGATAGATTATTTACTGGAGAATGGTTATTTAGGAATTGAAATAAATGCCTTAAACAAGGCTAATCTCAGAGCCCTACAGATGCTAGCTCAAAATGAAATGGATGACATCCAGAAGTTAGCGCAACATGAAATGATTGAGCTTGAAATATCTTGCCTCGGTTATTTCCGGGAAAGAATTGAGCGAAAAACATCGTCAGATAACCAACGGATGCAGGAGAGGGTCAACATGCTAATGGTTGTTGCAGTACTGATAGCAGGCATCGCCTTTCAAGCTACTATCAGCCCACCTGGAGGTGTTTTTCAGGAGGACTCAGAAATTGATTCTACTATTGACCCTGTGCTATTTACATATTATCTAAACTCCGTGATCAACACCGGTATGTCAGATCATTTCAGTTCTTATCTACAAAACCTGCTGGAACAGACAACAACTACAAGTAATATTACAACCGGCAACAACAACAGCGCTTATTTTGTTAAGGCTCTTTCGGACATTACGTTGAATGATGATTCATATTCTTACACGTCTCCGACAGCACCTGGTATTGTGTTAGATGAGGATAAGTGGAGGAAAATCTTCTCCGATTACAATCGTAGTATTGTAGGTGATGCAGGCAGCTTTTCCCCTTATTTGATTCGTTACGCAGGGACTCCTATCTTGGCATATACAAACCCCATTAGTTACCAGGTATACGTGAGCTCTAATGCACTGGCACTTCTACTGTCTCTATCCATTATCCTGTTAGTCACAACCATGCTCATCTTTGATCAGCCTATCCCTCACATCCGATTTCTCGCGGCATTGATGGGAATCTCAATAGGATGTATCATTATAGGTTACATGTCTCTTTTCAAATCCATGACTCCACCTTTTTTCAGAAACAATATACGCTACACGCCATTTGCTTTGTATGCTGAGGCTTGGTTCATCGGTCTATTCTGCATCTTCACCTATACAGAGCTATTGAACAAATCGCGCAAATCTTTCACAATCCGTACGAGAAGATCGACTGGTCATACTCTTCAATATGTAACTAGTATGTGGATTTTCATCCTCATTACATTGATTTTTAGGTGGGTAATTTAATGAATCTAGCTTGTTTTAATTTTGTAAAAGGGGACTCTAGTGACGATTGAACCCTTGACCTGAACGTTAAACACTGTGAACCTGTGATGCTGAATTCCTTAAGTACTGTAAAAATAATTTCTGGTAAAACATATAGTCCACAATAGTCGATGCTATTTCCAGGTACTAAATTCGTAGTTGGACAAATGTTAGACAGAAGATTGCAGTTAGACATAATCCAGATACTAAACTACAAATAACCCACAAGAAAAACTAAGAAAACAAAAATGAAGAAATTCGATACGCGGATACTGATTTCAGGTGGAAATAGTTCATCCATTTTGTGTCGACCGGACCGGTCAGCCGGTACAATTACAACCACCTCGCATATCTATAATGCCATTCATCTGAAAACCCAAATCATAAATCTCTCCAACTTTCCAATTAGCAGGCAAATTTGGTGACGCAGACTGAAATGCGTATAGCTCATGCCCTTTATATACAAGAAGCTTAAAACTTAGACGACCTCCGGTAGGAACTCTTCTGATTCCGTCAGGAATTCTTCTTATTTCCCAGACTGCACCATATTTATGGCTCATGCCTAGCTCGACGGTACTATGATCGGTGTCTGCGTACGTTACCGAGATTGAAAAGATACCTGTTTGACCACCTTGGTAGAGCAATGTAAGCACAAAACGATCTCGTTTCTTGCTGCTTTCATCTACTCTTATTGACACATTCTGGTTCTTGTATTCACAAGAAATCCTACACGTACAACAACGGTACAAGACCCCGACAAATACATTAAATGTTGCTGCTCGATCGATATAACTCTAATCCGCAATTAAGGAATTAATCAGTTAACATACCTTTTGTATTCAACCTCGACATGAGATTTGAGTGCTAAGAGTTCTCTGGCTTTACCTTTAGCAGCCATGGAAATGAAAGCTCTGTCGCTGAGAATCAAATCCGTGTCTACATTGCGAAGTCTAGTTTGGCGATGAATGCTATCAGTTAAAACCACATTAGTACCTCTTCCTCTACATAATGTCTTGTTCTTGCAAGTTACCTGCATATATATCAACACAAAAGTAAGAAAGAAACGTATGCGCACATAATAACCCTCTCGAGTCTCTAGATCGAAATTTCTAAAATGGATTATAGGGTATTGCAATTTTATGTACATGTAAGCAGGATCCGCAGACATTAACACCATTTTCTTCTAACAGGGAAGGAATTCCAAATGCTATGTATCCCTTGTTGAAGCCTTTAGCTATTGACCCATACCCACATGCTCCAGCTGCATTCATACGACAGTCAGCTCATAGTTATGGTCGAAATAGGGGATTTAAAGTGATCGATCTTACGGGTGATGAGAGGCTTAGATAGAGGAAAGTAAGCAGCCTTGCTTTTATGCAGACAAAGAGGCCGGTTACAAGTAGCAGCATTAACAGATGAGGAAGCGAAAAGGAAGACGAAAATCACGAAAATGAATGCCATTTTCAACCTGTTTTTAGAATAGAAGAAGAGTATGCAAAGAAGAAGATGATGGCAAGCAATGGATCCCCAATCTCAAGCTTTCTTAATAATTTATTTAGAAGAGTTTAAACACTTGTGCAATTCTATATTAATATAGGATTATGTAAGTAGAGTTGACATTATGCCATTGGCATATATATCCCATGTGACGATGAGCTTATCTAGACAACAAGTTGCCCAAGTTGCTTCCAATATTCTTAACTCTTGAGTACTATCACATCCCATGAATCAATGAATTCTATAACAAAAGTCCTGCCCATATTATTCTCTATTCCTTTCGGTGACTTATCAATGAATCCTTAGCGGTCATGAAGATAAGTCCCTTCTTAATAGTTTATCAATTACGTGCTAAATTGCAGGTCTTCACACTGATTCGTTCGAATCTAGCTAGACTAATTCACCATTGATATAGCATCAACTTGGCATAGGTTATATATAGCCTACCCCATTTCGAAGTGTCATTTTTGACATTAGAAGATAACTTGTATTGTACAATATTTTGTTTGCGTCTACTTCACGTAAAATAAAAATAATAAAAAAAAAACAATAATTTTATACCATTGTAAATGATTTTCAATTTTTAAACCTTAGCCAGCAATTTACCGAACATTAAAAAATTTAGATAGGTAAAAATACGTACATAAATCGGTTATTTGAGAACGTTTAATTAGGGGATATCACATATATAATTTGGAGATACCAAGATAGTGTCATCCTATTAAAAATACCGGTGGAAGTGAAAATCCCGTTATATATGATAGGGATAAAAATATCGATAGTTGGGACGATCTGAAGTATTTTCAAAAAACCCTTATCCATAATAATTTTATAATCCATAATCTATCATTGCTTAAGTAGTTAATTAGTTGTTAGTTAATTAGTTATCTTAAATAAAACTTAAGATTTTAGTTATAGTTAGTGTGTTATGTTATTATTGTTATTATAGAGAAATAGGTAGAGGAGAAGGAGAAGAAGAATATGTTTTTTTTTAAGTGAGATTTGGGAAGAGTGGAAAGAAATGAGTGAATCTAGTCAAAAATTTGATGTTGGGAACCTTCATATTAACAAGGAAAAGGGGTTTACGCTGCATTCAATAACGATTCTCAATTGCAAGATTTTGTAGACAATCAAAAATTTATGTATGATAAAACCCTAAATCAAGACAATTATGAGCATGAATGTTCAAGTGAAGAACCAATCCATGGAAATGAAAAATGTGAAGATTCAAATGCTCCAAACACTCAGGTATAGGTCCAAATTAGCTAGAAAGTGATTTTTTATATTTGAATCGCATAGATGCGCAGTGAAAAGCTTGTTATCGGCATAGTCAATGTTGAATAACAATGTCGACTGGGTCACCTCGGTATGGTATTCAAATATTACACAATGCCGACAGCAGGTATTCCCCCATGGAATATCTGGTTGGATATTTTGTCGGTATGGTATGAGTACTTTGTACTATACCGACTGACCCCAAAAACATTCCAGAGTTTTTGGGGAAGAAAATATTGCCAGTCGGAGCAGTAGACTATAATTTACTATGCCGATGGAGACTAATAGTATGCCCAAAAAGGGTTATTTTTGGACTCACAGTCTGCATAAAAAGATCAAAAAATATGTATGCCGACTGGAATTAAAAAGTGATCAGTATTTTTCTAACCTTAGCCGGCATTGAAGATGTCTAAGACTACAATGTCGACTAAGACATTTTAAAAATATAAGTACTTTGTATAGTAACATGTTGGTATTGTTGTTTAGTTATCGAGCATGTCGACTGAGTTGAAAAAATAGTGAAGTAAGTTTCATAGTATGTCGGCATTGATTGTTAATCTTTCTACAATGCTAACTGAGTCCTTGTATATATATTTTTTGCCTTAAAATGTTTTATGTTGGCATTGATTTAAGTTTTCAAGCATACCGAATTTGCATTCTCTTTTGTTTTTGTGGTCGTACTTGGCACAGATGCGGATGCTAAACCTTTGCGAGAGTTGAGTCCAGATACTTCAGAGTATTATGCGAATGATTTGGTAAGTTACGAAATTATTTCGAAAGTATGTATTGGCATTTGTTACTAGACATTTTTTTAATGAATACTAGACATATAACTTGTTATGTTTATGTGTAATGTAGGAATTCGCAAGTAAAGATGATGCAATCAAGTGGGCTACATATACGGCTCTCAAGAATAAGTGTGTTCTAGTCAGAAACAATAAAGGAAAAACAACTAGGTTTGAGATAGTTTGTGAGAGGGGTGGGAAGTACGCTAGCCACAAGAAAAAGGCATATGCATGTGTATCCAAAAAAGACTAAAAGAGTATACAAGAGTATAACTAGAAAGGATGGATTCCCTTCAAGCTTGTGTTAATTTGAAAGGAAAATAATGGAAGAGTAGAGTGATGTGCGGTCGACATAACCATCCAGATCCAAAGACCTTTGTAGGCCACTCCGTAGTTGCAAAGTTGAAACTGGATCAATTCAAGGAAGTAGAGAGGTTGACTAAAACACGCACCACACCTAGTCAAATCCTCAACGGTATAAAGGCGAAGGATTCAACCAACGTGTTTTCTTTAAGTACTATCTACAGTGCAAAAATAACTATAAGAAAGCGGCAATGGAAAGCAAGGTCGGTTATGCAAGAATTTCTAAAGTTAGCAACCAATCACAATTACACACATAAGGAGAAAATTGGGCCGGATGGAAAAGTCCTTCAAATATTAATTGCACATCCGTTGATGGCACAATTGGCTCAATCATTCAACCCGATTCTTATGATGGATTGTACCTACAAAACAAATAAATACCATATGACTTTGTTGAACATCGTGGGTCATACACCGGATAAGATAACATTCACGTTGGTTTGGTGTTTTATGAGAGACGAGCAGGATCATATCTATATCTAGGCCTTAGAATAGTTGAAGTTACTTTTCCGTGGCAATGATCTTCCAATGTTATAATAACTGATAATGAACAAGCATTAATGACCGCGATTTCAGAACTTTTTCCGGATGCATAAAATTTTCTTTGTACATTCCATATAGGGAACAGTGTGAAAAAGAATTACCATGCGGTTATTGAACCACCAAAGAAGAATATTAAGAAGTCCAAGGAAGAAGAAGATGATGAACAAGTTCAATTAAGTCAACTAGCATCGGAGGAACAAGATAAAGAGAGAAAGAGAACCAAAGAGATGGTGCAAAGAACACAAAGAAAATCATCTCAAATGGTTGTATTTTTTAGGCGAGTGGGAGGCCTTGACTTGGTCCATCACCGAGGTTAGATATGAAGAGAATTTGAATTCGTTTATTGCTCATTGGGGGGAAAAGTACCCAAGTTTGGTAAAATATTGTAGAACCTGATAGACACAATTTTATATCTGATTTGATCTCATATTTACATTGTTAATTCTCAATTTGTGTACTAATATTGGTCTTTTGTAGGTATTTTTTTGAAGAATTAGAAATTACGGAAAAGCTAGTAAAAATTGATAAAGGTACCCAGAGTTGATAAAGGCACTCGAGTATTTGATAAGGCAATACTTCTTCTTCAAATTCAAAAATATTTTGGCGGGAACTCTTTCTCATCCCAACTGCGTGAATCATAAATAAGAATTAAAGGAGATTTAAAAGGAGTTAACACACGGATATTTTGTTGTCTTAATTTATAAGAGTTTCACACGATTTGGAGTCTCAAAATAGGAAACAAATATCTCAATAAATAAAACAGATCCGTAAAGTTTGTTCGAAGAGAATTTGTGTCAACAAAATATATTCTTTCAATAAGAATACTTCCGAGATAAAAAATCAAAGTTAACTGATCGAGAAAAAAAAGGGAAAGAAGATATCGAGTTCATGGTAGTTATGATAAGAAGATAGTTTTATGGCCCAACGACTAGTTTTTTGAAAAATTAAGTCGTTGGGTACATACTCTTTTTAGTCGGCATTGTTTAACCATCCCAACAACAATACCGTCAACAACTCTATCAGCATCAGAGAATCCATAGTATTCAGTCAGCATTGATTGTATATGTGTCGAGAATGCCGACTGACAACAATTGAGTTTGATAAAGGAAATAAGTTTTCAGTCGGTGTTGAATCCCAGTTTTATCGACAATGCCGACTGTAGCAAAACAATGTATTTTCTAGGCGTTGGATGCATAGTCCATGTAGATTTCCATAATTTGATTTGTCAGCATTGAACGTTTAGTTTTGAAAATACCGACTATATTATTGAAATTACATAAACACAAGAATTTGAGTAATTCATTCACGCTAAAAAAAAATTTCATTGAAGGAGAAGACAATAAAATGAACCAAAATACAATACAATTTTAAAGGAAAAGACATAAAAACGATGATTGATAATGACATTACACTTGAAGAGTTATTGTATACACCAAATGAAGTCATTTTCCTCCAAAACTTCATAGCATTCAAAATGAGTGAATTTTTCGCTATAGTCACACTTAAATTCTTTAAGAGCAATAGTTCTCTGAAAAATAAAACCAATAGTAAGTTAGTATTATTTTCAAAATCAGATTTGATTAACATTTAATTGAGATATACTTACTTGTTTCTGACGATCGAGACGAGGATAATCAATCTTCGCGTCGGACAAAGTCATACTAAAATAACCACATGCATCTAAAATGACAAAATATCTTTCCTTAACCGTATCCATCGTTCTTGAATTTCGGTTCTCGTCTAACGCCACAAAATCATAAATACATGGTTCCAAAAAAGATCTGTGGTATCGTCAATGTTTAGCGCCTCGTCGAACTTTTTATTAGTCACCTACGCACGAAGGATGCTAATATCTTCTTTGGTGTTGAACCTAGAAGCCATGTTTAAGATTCTTTTTTTAAGATGGACAATTAAGAAGATATTTGTTGAGAGGAGATTGAGAAAAAATTGACAGAAGTGTTAGTGTTTTATGTTGAGAGAAGAGTTGTTTTTATAAACAATAAAACCTAACGACTAGTTATGGCTCAATTTCCAAAAAATCAAATCGTTGGGTAAGAGATGTAATGTTCAAAACTCCAGTCGGCATTGATTAGAAAAACAAACAATACCGACTACAACTTTTTCACCATAATAGAATACAAAGTCGGTATTGACTATATATGTTTCGAGCATGCTGGCTGACCACTATTATGTCTCACTAAGAATATCAGTGTTCAGTCGGCATTGAATAGTTTTTTTGACAATACCGACTGTTAATAACAGTCAGTTTTATAGTCGTTGGAGGCATAGTCCATGTAGAGTTTTATATATATATATATATAACGTCCCCACTGTTCTACTCTAACGCATATTTACCCCAAAATCTATTTTTTTCGACAATGCAAAACCCTCCATTCACATTAGAAGATGATCTAATGCTTGTTAAAGAGTCCATTCTGACATTCCACGAGCGACCTAAAGAAAGGTATTCAATATTTTGGAAAAGAGTGAAAGAATTCTTAGTGGATTTAGACGGGAATCCTAATCACCGTAAATGGAAAGACTTGGCTGATCGATTCGACTACTATATCCGTGGGGAGATGAAAAAGTACATTAGATTACGTATATATGTTGACCAATATCATCCTGACGCTAGAATTGCGAAAAAAAAAGTGAGTATATCAATATATGAGGTTGTTCATAAGATTATTAATTACATTGGAGTATCTTTTCTTATATTAATGTTAATATTATTATTTCAAAAAAGACGTGCTCTAAGTTTGTGGGATACACGTAATGTACGACCATTTCTCCATTATGATTGTTATCGATTCTTTAAGCGCTGGACTCTGGGATACATTTGATTATTGACCAACGAGATTCATTGATGTTTGTTATATTCCCTAAACTTTTTTTTTATCAAATAATAAATGAAAAGAAGAAAAAAAAAGTTTAATTATTAGTAAGTACAAGAATCATGTTCAAAGATGTAAGGGTAAGTTAACTCCGTTGGCATAGCATATTTGACAACTACAATGCCGACAGTGTGTCATTATAGAAATAATTCTAACAAACTATTCCGACGATTGGTGAGAAGTATACATGAAAAGATAAAATACCATATAATGACGACATAAGACTATACTATGCTGACAGAATTGTCGGTTTAGAATTATATTTAACAAACTATGCCGACTCAACTCTTAAAAAAAGATGCAAAAATTATACCAAACAAAATTATGCCGACAGAAGACTCGAGTATGTCGACTGATTAACCTATTATGCCGACAAAACACCAAGCAATTCCGACTAATTTTTTTTTCATAAGATAAAATAAATTGAAATCAAACATAGACCTTAAAGTATCAAACAAACCAAACTTAAACGAATTCAACATTTTTTTACGGTACCCAAACAAATATAAATCACTCCCGCCTAGCCTTCTTCGACGTCCGCTTCTTGTTTTCACCAAACAACTCCTTCTCTTTGACATCCTCAACCTTCTTAGGTTTTTCATCGACCACACGCATTTCTTCAAGGGTCAGTGTATCTCCTTTATCAACTTTGGAACTAAAGAGTTTGCTAATGGCGCCGATTCGCTTCTGCTATTTTTCATATTCATATAACAACAAAACGCATCATTTATCATTTGAATAAGAATACTTAGTATAAACAAAAAACTAGAATTATAAGCAAAAACATACATACCACAAGTGATAAAGGCTTCGTGATTGAAGCTTGAGATTGAGAAGAAGTTGGAGTAGAAGATGGAGCTGGATCAGGGGTTGGCTTCTTTTTTTTCTGAGGAGGGACTTCAACATTTGCCCGATGTACCATGCAACAATGACCCCTTTTTCTATAATCCGACATATAAGAGTCCGTCACTTCACCATAGATAACTGGAACCCAATCATTCGCCTTCTCCTGAAAAATATTGAGCCTATCCTCCAATGTGAATGGAGTGGTGGATGGGCGTAAGCTACGATACTTATTTTCGAGGTTGATTTACACTTTTTCCATTTATGGCGGAAAATATGGTAACACACATGAGTAACCTTATTAGTTTGCTGGTACCCTAGATGTCTCATTACATAGAACGGATTGTACATGATAAATCCTCTTGGGTGAAACAACGGTCTGTGGTAAAAGGCAACATCATTAGCCCTTTGGATGTAGTGGTGCACATCTCTATCCTTCTTGTAAGGATCAAATACTACCTCTTCGGCCGTTAACTTATCCAAAGCCAATCGCATTTCTATCAATCGTTTATCGTTACCTGTCTTTGGACCCCCTTTGAACCGGTATCTAAGAGCTCTAGGATGATCTTGTTATGGCTGCCAATCAGGATTTATAGTCAAATATGGATTATCCTTGAACAATGTTGGTAAGTGTTCATATGCCCAGACCTATATCAACATAATAGAGTTTATAAGAATTAACATTATACAAATATACTTGAAGAAAAAAAAACAAGCTAAATTAAATTATTTCGAGTTTACCAGGAGGAGAATCATGTTCGCGAAAAAGTCCCTGAAGGTGGCCTTAGAAGACTTCTGCATCTCACTCAACAAATAGGCAATCACAGCAGTGCCCCACGAGTAGTTGGGGACCTGATCTAAAGGATGCAACAATTGGAGAAAGTTAGCATTGACCCGGTTTCCACTAGTGTCAGGGAAAATACTCGTTACCAAGATATACATGTAGGCAGCGATTGTACGACTAATATCTTCGGGACCCATTAAGAGATTCTCTTCTCTCACCCGTGTCCCTCAAGGTTTCCTTGAGCATCTTTAGCTTGAAGGTCTTAGTAGTATAACCAGTGTTCTTGTGGGATCTTTCTTTTGAGGTCTCGACGTCCCAACCAAATAACGCATTTATTAAATTATGCAATTGCTCCCATCTCAAGTACTTGGTGTAATTTCCTTCTGTAACAGCTTTACCTCGTACTTCAAGCCCTAGAATTTGATGAGCATCATGGGGATCACAGTCAACTCGCCATAAGGGAAATGCATTGTAACGGTTTATCCGTAAAACTGCTCCAACAAACAAATCACTGTGACAACATCATAGTTCACGTGATTAGTTACCGTAGGTTAAATACCACAATGTTCAACTAAGGCTATCACCCATCACATTCCAAGCCCAAATACCAAACAGAATTCGATTGGTGTCTGCAGATACGGACCACATCCTTGTGATCCTACAAACAAAAAAACAAAACAAACATAAAATAAACGATCATAAATCCTTAAATAGAAACATAAGGTGGATAATCTTACATATGTTGAATAGATCGTATGAGCCCACGAGCCTTTGTAGCCGAATAAAAATCTTTATCCTCAGGTTCACCCCATATTTTTCCTTGAGGGTGAGGAGGTAGTATATCGTCAGGATGAGAGATACGACTCTTTTTATCTTTCGTTTATTCTTCTTCAACTCCAACCTCATACCCTTTCCCTTTGACTTTTCTTTTTGGAGGCGGAACTACATCAGGACCATCATCCTCGTCATCAATCGTTATCTCTTTTCCTTTCCCTTGTGGAGGCGGAACTAAATCACCTACATCCTCCTCATCAGCATCTGCTTCAGTGGGTTCCCGGATTATTAATTTACTCCGGTCCCTCTGGACATGCTCAGTGCCTCTCTTTCCAGCACCCAAACGTTTATCCTCATGAAGAGGAGGAATTGAATCAGGAGAGGCAAGAGGATTGTTCCATGTTGAAGCGCCAACTTCCTTGCTATTCTTCTTAGATGCTTTCTTAGGATCAAGTTCATTTCCTCTAGATGTATTACCTTTTGATGTAACAATCCATTAAACAAAAACTAAATAAGTATTTTATACAACAAAGTCGGCATTGAATTATTCTCAGTCAGCATGGGATAAACCTCAGTCGACATTACCATTTTACAAGTCGATCATGTCGAATGAAAAAAATATTCCTTCACATTTTCAGTTGGCATTGTCATAAAAATTATAAACAATACCGACTGAGTAGTTTTTTCACACAGACTCAACAAAGAGTTCAGTCGGCATTGTCATAAAAATTAAAAACAATACCGAAAAAAGACTTTAACATTTTTTCCCAATCTATTCCTATTTCAGTCGGCATTGAATAACTAACCAAACCGACTGACTAGAGTTTTTACACAGAGTTTTCATATGGTTCAGTCGGCATTATCATAATTTTTTTAAAGAATACCGACAGAAGCCATGTAAAATATCTGAAACTATTCTTATGTATGTCGGTATGATATTCAAACTATAATTTCAAGAAATCAATACCGACAGTCGACATGCAACAATATCTAGAAATTTAACCTAACTGTCGGTATGGTATTCAAACTAAAGATGTAACAAATCAGTGACGGCAGACTCAGTCGTATATCCTTCATCCTAAACGCAGTGCCGACTGACACTCTGAAACTTAAATTGAAGATATGATTTTTTAATTCGAACCTATTTTAACTATTTGAAATCATTAAAAATACTCAATAAAAGATTGGGAACCACTTACCTTCTCATTGATGTCATTTTGCAAGAGTTTAATTGTATTTTTCTTACTCTTCGTCAAATTGATTTGCAATGGAGGTTAATCTATCTTGAAGATTTTGTACCGCTTTTCGTTGAGCCTCCGTAACAATTTCAGGATAGGTCTAGTATCTCTAGCACATTGTTTCGCTCTATCCATTTTCTATTTATAGATGTAATTTTTTTGAATTCGGCGATTAATCAACGATGAAAAAAAAACGTTCATGGAGAAGTTATGGAGTAGTTAATGTGAAAGAGAGTGAGAAGAAGAATGAGGAGAAAATAAGGGAGGATAATTAATTTCTTTATAAAACCGTTTTGATTTTATCCCACAAATTGGGGATACTTGATTAGGGATATTATTAAGGATTAGGGATAAAGGGTAACATAGTAATATCATCCCTACAAAATATCTACTAAAACCCCTTAGCGGGATTTCTAGGTTCGGCCAAGTAAAAATATCCCCAATTTATGGGGGTATCCTCCAATTAAACGTTCTTATTTAAAATTTAAATTCGATTAAATATCCTGCTAAATATGCGGGATTTAAAAAAACGGAAATATGAAAATGCGTGTTTAATGTGTTCTGCATATACTAATCTTATTTCTAATTATTAACACATATATTAAACATGATTTAAAAAATAACTTATTTCGTTAACATCGTTACTCTGTTTTTGTGATGCATATGCATCTTGATTGTAATAAAGTACAAAATGGTGAATTTTATTTTGTGTACTCTATGTAAAATTGCCATATTTTGAGCCAGATTTATAACGAAACCGCTCTTAGACTGCCATCCAAGTCTATCTGCCCAGTATGCCAGCAAGCCATCCAAGTCCACCAATCAAAGCTCGATGGTCAAAGTCAAACCAGTAATAGTCAAAGTCTGTTTAGTTTATTAGGTTCGGACCACAATCCATTTTTGGCCCAGTTCGCCAGACCCGATCCGCTCCGTTTACACCTGCCCAATGTTCCATCCAGTCTGCCAGCTTAGCGTTCAGCCAGTTTGTCAGCCATCCACCTATCCCAGTCTGTCATCCAGCTTAATCTTTCAACCATTTTGCCAACTGGTTAAAGTCAACAAGCAATCAATTGTTAAAAATAAATTCAATGCCCATCGGTCAAAGTCAAAGGCAAAGTCCTTCAGTCAAATCCACAGTCACGTGCCAACTTTCGTCGACCTAATTCCAGAACCCTAGAGGAAGTTTCTTGAATGTTTGCTTGCCAAGCCAGAGCAGAAAAAATTTATGTGGAACATTCCAAATACCTTGTTGGCCAAGTTGCCACATACGAAATTTATCTCATAAATAGGGTTTCAAAAATTCAGAACGGTATAAATATAAGGTTCTAAACACTAAAAGAATTGGCAATGGCAAACCCAAAAAAGATAGATATTCTGGTGAATCCTAGAAAATACCATAGATAGATCTTATCTCTTCTAACCATGAGGAAACCATTTTATCCTGAAATCAATAAGTAGACTTATCTCCCTACGGGGATTCGTCCGTGGACTAGGCATAACTTTCCAAACCACGTTAAATCTCCGGTATTCTTTATTTGTCTCTTAATTCGTGTTTTATCCTTATTTCATATTATCATCATCATCGAAATTGTTCGAGGTGGGGATACGTTTTTTCCGTAACATTTATATTCTCTATTTGATTGTAATGTAGTGAATATAATTCACGAATCTGTTCGGAATTCAGAAAAGTCACAAATAATAGTTTAGTATGAAAACAATGTATTTCTAGACCAGTTATAAATGGACGGCGATTTTATGTGGAAATATGCAATTCGCGAAAGTCACGACTAAATCGGCAAAAATACGCTCAATTGATGACCACAACTATTGTAAACAAAAATATGTCTGCATGCAATGTGGCATATATTTAGCAGGGTTGTCAATGGGTTCCATTCTTCCGAGGTATCATTGGACCCGGAAGCAAACCCGTTTTATAAGAGTCGGGTCCGGTTCCTTACGGTTTCAAATCCAGTTTCTAATTTGATGGAATCGAATCTAGATCAGTAAAATATCCCGAGTATCCATCGAATCCGGATATCCATTAGGTATTTAAAAACAAGCAAAATCCTTCTTAAATGTTGGAGAAAATGAGTTTTAAACTAATTTTTTTTGGTCTTGGTGTGATTTGATCTTAGGACCTAAGGGTTCTATGGATGCTCCTAATTTCTTTTGAGTGAATGAAACTCTTTAGTTTAGTCCCACATTGGGTAATCTAGAGAAGGAATATATGTATTCTCATATGGATAGCATGTAAAAGTGGGTGGAATGGGGTGGGCAGACAATACATGGGTTAACTTATGTATTGGGCCTGCGTATGTGAAAGACATCAACCATGATCTATTATTTTTACAAGAAATCTGAAATCCTAAAGGTTTCTTTTTATGTTTATCTTGGGAAAACTTGATTTACAAGAAATCCGAAACCCTAAAGGTTTCTTTTTTCTTATAAATACAAAACGTTTTCAGAGTTGAAATCAATCCCAAAAGCGGCTACTATCTTGTCTTCTTTTCACCATCTTCTCGCTTTGTTTTGCGCTTTTGAGCGTTTATTTTCCTTCCTTCCCTGTTGCTAAGTTCAAGAGTGGGTAGTTTGTATTGTGCTAATACAAGCTATATCGGGCAGTCTTATACTTGACACATCTTCACACGTTGGGGTTTAGCATTGCTCTTCTCGAGTGTACCCGCGAACTAATGTGTTAAGGACAACTTGTTGAACCTGTGATTCTGCCCTCGTAGTTGTCCGTGGTAGAGTTGTTTTCAATTCAGTTTTTTATATATTATTTTGATACATCTAACACTGCTGTTCATTGTTGCAAGATTCCAACAATCTTAACACATTAGTTTTTATCTCGTTAACAATGGGAAAAAACGATGTTGAAAAACCACAGAAGTTCAACGGAAAGGATTTCAAGAGATGGCAATCCAAGATGCTTTTTTCCTGAGTTTTCATGATTTAGACGCAGTACTGGTTCCTTTTGATGATTTGATGTTTACTGAAGATATTAATGAAGATGATAAAACGTTTTACAAGAGGCATAATTATTTAAAAATCATACTATGAATTGTTTGGAAGATGCGATGTATGATTTTTATAATGCTAAAGAAAATTTCAGTGCTTATGATTTGTGGACTGCGTTAGAAGCAAAGTACCAGGCAGAGACTGCTGGTAGCAAGAAATTTCTGGTAGCGAAGTTTATGGATTTCAAGATGACGAATGATAAGCCTGTTGTTGATCAATTCCTTGAACTTCAAAAAATTATCAACGAGATTCTTGCTGAAGGTATGGTCATTGATGAGACTTTTCAAGTATCTGCGGTAATTGAGAAGTTACCATTTTCTTGGTCAGAGTACAAAAGAAAATTGAGGCATGAAACTGGTGAAGTCAACATGGTTGAATTGGGAAAGAAGATTAAAGTTGAATCTGGCATTACTAAGATTAAGGGTGCTTGCTACGTCTGTGGAAATCGTGGTCATATGGCAATTCACTGTAGACAACGGAAGGACCTTAATAAGAAGAATAATGCTAACTTGGTTGCTGAGAATAAGAACAAGTCTTCTGCTATGGTGTCTGAAGTTAATCTGGTGAAAAATATGAGGGACTGGTGGGTAGACTTTGGAGCTACCAAGCATGTATGTGGAAGACGAGACTTGTTCACCTCTTATCATAAGGTAGGGGAGGGCGAGAAACTATATATGGGTAACTCATCTGCAGCAGAGGTTGCAGGAAAGGGAAAGGTCGGGCTGAAACTTACATCTGGCAACCCTCTCACATTGAATGAAGTTCTTCATGTTCCAGACATCTGCAAGAATCTTGTTTCCTGTTCTGTTTTAGATGATAAGGGTTTTAAAGTTATAATTGAGTCTGGAAAAGTTGCAGTAACTAAGGGCAAAGAGTTTGTGGGTAAAGTTTATAAGACTGAGGGTCTATATAAGCTTTATGTAAAATATGATGAAATAAATATGAATGATTCTTATGCTTATATGTGTGTGTCATTGAATGTTTGGCATGATAGACTTGGTCATATAAACTATAAATCAATGCATAAATTGGCTAACGTAGGCTGATACCTAAATTCACTATTAAAAAGGATCATAAGTGTGAGATTTGCGTAGAATCTAAGCATGCTAAGAAATCATTCAGTAAGAATGTCCAGAAAAATTCCAAACCCTTAGAATTAATCCATTCTGGCCTAGTCGATATGAAGTCAGTTCAAACTAGAGGTGGTAAGAAGTGGTTTGTCACTTTTATAGATGATTGTACAAGGTACTGTCATGTTTATTTGCTTAAAGGGAAGGACGATGCCTTAGAATCCTTTAAGATATATAAACTCGAAGTTGAAAACCAATTGAATGCTACTATTAAAACTGTTAGGTCTGACCGTGGTGGTGAGTATGAAATTCATGTACGAGATTTCTGCGAAGAACATGGCATAATACATAAGACAACAACCCCTTATTCACCTCAATCCAATGGTGTAACTGAACGTAAGAACCGTACCCTTAAGGATATGATGAATGCCATGTTGATTAGTTCAGGATTACCTGCAAACTTGTGGGGGGAGGCCATTCTCTCAGCTTGTTATATCCTGAATAAAGTACTCTTTAAAGGATCAGATAAAACTCCATATGAGTTATGGAAAGGTAGACAACCATCTTATGCTTACTTCAAAGTGTGGGGGTGTTTGGCAAAGGTGGCCATACCTCCTCATAAGAGAACTAAGATAGGACCCAAAACTGTTGATTGTGTCTTCATAGGGTATCCTAAGCATTCTAGTGCTTATAGGTTTATGGTTGTGAGTTCTGAAATTTCTGACATTGGGTTGCATACTATTATGGAGTCCAGGGATGCAGAGTTCTTTGAGAATGTTTTTCCTTTGAAACTTGGTTCTCGAAAGAGATGTTTAGATGAACCTCTAGATATGCCTTCAACCATTCAGTCATTACCTTTAGAGGTAGATGCACCATAATTTGAACCTAGAAGAGGTAAAAGGGTTAGAACTGAGAAAACCTATCCTGGTTGCTTTACATACCTAGCCGAGTTTGAGCCACAGACTTATAGAGAAGCCATGACTTCTTCTGAAGCTCCATGGTGGAAAGAAGCCTCCATTAGTGAAATGGATTCCATCCAACAAAACGGTACTTGGGATATTGTAGATTTACCTCCAGGGTGTAAGGCCATAGGTTGTAGATGGATCTTCAACATAAAACGTAATATAGATGGAACTGTTGATAAATACAAGGCTAGGTTGGTAGCTAAAGGCTACAAACAGAAAGAAGGTATAGATTTCTTTGATACTTATTCACCTGTGACTAGAATTACTTCCATTAGGATGTTAATTGCTATAGCCTCTGTCCATAACCTAGAGATACATCAAATGGATGTAAAGACAACGTTTTTAAATGGTGAATTAGATGAGGAAATTTACATGGAACAACCCGAGGGTTTTGTAGTGAAAGGTTGTGAAAAGAAAGTGTGTAAACTGATTAAATCTTTGTATGGTTTGAAACAAGCACCTAAAGAATGGCATGAAAAATTTGATCATGTGATGATTTCTAGTGGTTTAGGATTAATGAATTTGACAAGTGTGTTTACACTAAACTTGTTAAGGATGCCTGTGTAATTGTATGCTTGTATGTTGATGATATGCTTATACTAGGTACAAACATGGATGTTATTAATTCCACTAAGAAATTCCTGAATGAGAACTTTGACATGAAAGACTTAGGCCATGGTGATGTAAATCTTATGGATGAAGATTAAAAGGAATTTTAATGGTTATAGTTTGAGTCAATCTCATTTTGTTGAAACTATACTTAAGAAATATAATCAGTTTAACTGTAAACCTGCTTGTACTCCATATGATTCCTCTTGTAATCTCAAGAAGAATAAGGGTGAGGGAGTTAACCAACTTGAATACTCAAGAGTCATAAGAAATCTGATGTATTTGATGAACTGTACGAGGCCAGACATTGCTTATGCAGTGAGTAGGTTAAGCAGGTATACATGTAATCCAGGGCAGAGAGTGCTGAGGTACTTAAAGTACACAATTTCCTTCTGTTTGAGTTATGAAGGATACCCTGCCGTCCTTGAAGGACTTTGCGATGCAAACTGGATAGCAGACTCAGAGGAGTCTAAGTTTACGAGTGGGTATGTATTCACTCTAGCAGGAGCGTCTGTTTCTTGGAAATCTTCCAAACAGACATGTATAGCTCGTTCCACTATGGAATCGGAGTTTATTGTGTTAGATAAAGCAGGAGAGGAAGCCGAATGGCTAAGATGCTTTTTAGAAGACGTTCCTCTTTGGCATAGGCCTCTGCCAGCTATATCTATACACTGTGACAGTATGTCTGCTATAGCTAGATCTAAGAACAGTGTTTATAACGGGAAGTCTATACATATTCGTAGAAGACATAATTCTTTGAAATAACTTATCTCTACTGGCGTTATTACCGTTGACCATATGAGGTCTAAGGAGAATATCGCAGATCTTTTGACGAAAGCATTGTCTAAAGAGATAGTTAGTGCTGCATTGAAGGGGATGGGACTTAAGCTCATAAAATAAAATTTCCATGAAGGATACTCAACCTTGCTGACTGGAGATCCCAAGACGAAGGTTCAATGAGATAAATAATTTGTGGTGATTAAAGGTATGCACTATCAAGAGAATTACATTTTATGTCCCTCCATATGGTGTATTGTTGTGATAGTGTGACTGCATGTGAATGATGACTTTTTTAAAAGTATTAATGAGTTCTATAGTTTCAATTTTAGATTGAAGTGGGGTGTAGCAGTAACACTCTTGATAGAACTCACATATCTGAATGAGGAAGTGGGCCGCTTCCTATAAGAATTAGAGCATTATTGGAAACGGGATACGTCCAGGGCCAAAATGGACACAACAACACGAACATAGCAACATCAGGAGGATATCATGCGTGGCTGATATCGCAAATTGCATCAAACGCTAGCAGTTCAAGACATCGCGTTCACTGTCTCTAGCAAGTAGTTTCGGTAACTTCTCACTAAGTAAAGGTTCAAGACCTGATGGACACCTTTGCTTATATGGTATTTTCCGCATTCTGATTTTTTTCGTTTTTTCCGATATTTCATTCATGTGGGGGATTGTTGGAGAAAATGAGTTCTAAACTAAATATTTTTGGTCTTGGTGTGATTTGATCTTAGGACCTAAGGGTTCCATGGATGCTCCTCATTTCTTTTGAGTGAATGAAACTCTTTAGTTTAGTCCCACATTGGCTAATCTAGAGAAGGATGTCCACTATATAACTATTCTCATATGGATAGTATGTAAAACGTGGGTGGAATGGGGTGGGCAAACAATACATGAGCTAACTTATGTATTGGACCTGCATATGTGAAAGACATCAACCATGATCTATTATTTTTACCGAAAATATTTTTACAAGAAATCCGGAACCCTAAAGGTTTCTTTTTATGAAATGAGGCATGGAACGGAGCCACTACGAAGATTATGTTTATCTTGGGAAAACTTGAATTACAAGAAATCTTAAACCCTAAACGTTTCTTTTCTCCTATAAATACAAAACGTTTTCAGAGTTGAAATCCATCCCAAAAGCGGCTACTATCCTGTCTTCTTTTCACCATCTTCTCACTTTGTTTTGCGCTTTTGAGTGTTTATTTCCCTTCCTTCCCTGTTGCTAAGTTCAAGAGTGGGTAGTTTGTATTGTGCTAATACAAGCTATATCGGGCAGTCTTATCCTGGACACATCTTCGCACGTTGGGGTTTAGCATTGCTCTTCTCGAGTATACCGGCGAACTAATGTGTTAAGGACAACTTGTTGAACCTGTGATTCTGCCCTCGTAGTTGTCCGTGATAGAGTTGTTTTCAATTCAATTTTTTATATATTATTCTGATACATCTAACACTGCTGTTCATTGTTGCAAGATTCCAACATTAAATACCGTTTATCTACTTCCTTTTGGTTTAAATCTGACTAAATCTTAAAAAGAAAAAAATAATACGATAGAAAACAACAATCTCTTCGAAATTTTAATTAAAAATACCCTAAAAACGAAAGTAAAAGAAATATCTGAATACCTGGCAAATAACCCAATTATAACCCGAAATCTTCTCAGTTCTCAACGATTCTACCCATCCCATCGGATATCAAATGTACTAATGGGTCCAATATTAGGACTCAAAACTGGACCCAAATCACCATAAACTGGACCCAAATCACCATATTCCAGTTCGGGTCCAGATACCCATTGCCCATGTGACGACGAGCTTATCTAGACAACAAATACACAGAGAGAAAGAGGAAGTAAGGAATCAGGATCTTCTCGACTGTCCAGTAAATAATAATTCAAGTGAAAAATGCGGAACCCGATAAAGTGGAAAATGAAATAATAAAATACTCCTAAATATCACATATTCATAGAATGTTAGGTCTTCAACATTTTCCCCCCTTTTCTCTTTAATCCTTCCTAGTTCCTACAGCCTCTTCTTCTTCAGAGATTCACACATCAATGCTTGCAATTCTCGTCTAATCTCTCTGTTTCTGTATCTGCATTTTGTGGAAATGACAACTTCATGCTCAGATGATGACGACTCATCTCAGTAAGTAGTATTCTTATCTTAGTGTCTTAACTGTTTGATAAATTGTCTCACTGAATCCAAAACCTGTTTCTTTCTAGTTTCTTTTTTAAGTGTTTTATAGACTGTCTGTAATGTTCTTACTTATTTTGTTATAAACCTAGGATTAGACTAGAAAACTGAATGATGATGAATATGTATGTATGTTTCAGGTCGGAAAACGAGAATAGAAAAACCTTGATTCGAATAAGTGTAATACTCGGTGTTATGTTCTTAATCATCTGTGCTTGCGTACTGTGGAAGAACAACAGCAAAAAACAACCACAAGGTATGTAGATTGTTGATTATCCGTGTTCTTCTAAGCAAACTCGGTGGTGGTGGTTAGTGCTGGTGGTGTGGTAGCATGTGTGGCGATAGCGGGTTGTTGTTGTTGTGGTGGTGCTGGTGTTGGCAATTTGGCATATTGGTCATTTTCTTGTGAAATGAATTTTATAATCATGGCTGCTCTTAAGATGTTTCACCAATCTTATTATTATTATTTCTTTACCATCTTTTCTCTTTCAAGTCTCCAGTTCTTCATTCATTACCGACTTACTTTTCTTGTTTGTTTCAACCCTACAATCTTAAATGTGTCACTAGGTGGCGGTTCGGGTGGTAATTCTGGTGGCGGTTCCGTATCACCAGGGTCACCCGTAGCTACGTGGTACGGAGGTCCAACTGGTGCTGGTAGTGATGGTAAGTCACGGTAGAGACATTGATTTAACATTTCCCTATATACAATTATATACACACATATCTATATAAACATTATAGGTCAGTACGTAAGAGATTAGTGAAGATTTTGTGTATCCAAAATGTGACTAGCCATTTTAATTATCTTTGTCTGATTACTATACATGTTCAAGGT
Source organism: Papaver californicum (assembly GCA_023531435.1). Taxonomy (NCBI): domain Eukaryota; kingdom Viridiplantae; phylum Streptophyta; class Magnoliopsida; order Ranunculales; family Papaveraceae; genus Papaver; species Papaver californicum. The sequence goes on from JAJJMC010030067.1 coordinate 358,810, forward strand.
CCAGAAAATGACATATTAACTATTGGCAGAACATCTTATTTTACCAAGTAAAACTTGGTTCCTGGTAAAATTGAAAGGTTGCTTATCATTTTAGAAATTAGAGAGTGGATAATGTACTTATGATGAGTAGCGATACTAAATAGTGATGGTGTTAAAGATCGTTTTTTGTGTGTACGTATGTAGGTGGTGCTTGTGGTTATGGGAATGCTGTAGGGCGACCACCTTTCTCTTCAATGATATCAGCTGGTGGCCCTTCTCTTTATAAATCCGGAAAAGGGTGCGGTAGCTGTTATCAGGTGATGTATAAATACATAATGATCTTAGACCAGTTCTTCAGTAAATCACCATTTGTTTGTCAATCTTATTGATAATGTTGTATCTCTAATTAAATTTGTTATTTTTCTTGGATATAATATAGGTAAAATGTTCATCACATTCATCATGTTCAGGAAATCCAGTAACTGTAGCCATTACAGACGAGTGCCCAGGTTGCTCAGAATCAACCCATTTTGATTTGAGCGGTACAGCTTTTGGTGCCATGGCCATTTCTGGCCAAGAGCAACAATTGCGCAGTGCTGGCATTCTGCAGATACAGTATCAACGGTACATTTTTATAATCTTTTAATTCTTAAATAACCCTCACCACAAGTTCATATATTTTAGGATTATGATGGCATGCTACATATATTCCAAATGATTTTATAGCATAAGGTATTGACTAGATTTCTTGTCTGGCTTGCAGAGTGGAATGCAACTATCCAGGCATGAATATTGTGTTTCAGGTTGATGGTGGTTCAAACCCTTACTACTTTGCTACATTGGTTGAATATGAAGACGGAGACAGTGATATTGCTTCTATCGATCTTCAAGATAGTTCAGCTTCGGCTGATTGGCGACCAATGCAGCAATTGTGGGGTGCTGTATGGAAGTTGAACTCAGGTTCCGCGCTGCACGGTCCATTGTCTTTACGTCTTAAGTCCTCTAAGGGGGAGATACTTGTAGCATTAAATGTCATTCCAGCAGGGTGGGGTGCTGGTGTTACTTATCGGTCAATCGTCAATTTTAATGAATAGCTGTTATCTATAGATTGTTAGTTTTTATTGTTTTACTAGTTAGTAGCCCCTACGCCGCACAGTTTTGTAAATATATGTATTGTTCATCTTACTGTTAAAAGAATTACGTCTTTTACTGAACCACTTGTTATTATCCGCAATTTATCTAGCGCCAATGTTTCCCCTTTGCATAGAAACTCGGCTGTTGATTCTCAGTTAAGCCCTACGCCCTGTGCAGTGATGAATTAGTGTAATTCATCATGCGTTAAAACTTTTCCCTTTCTAAAATTTATAATTGATATCATATGCTTCTTTTCATTTTCGGTTGTATAGTTACTTACTGTTATTATTTTTTGATTATTGTCATTTTGTGTGTTTCACATTTTTTGAGTTGTCCGCAGTGAGGATTTACTCTTGAAACTACACATCCTCTGTTGTTGAGGATTAGTCCCAAATATGGGAAGACTGGTGCCCAGTTTTTGTTTTTCCATGGGTGCCATAGAACATCTTGGTTCATGGAAGATGATGGGTTTGAACTTGAAGGTATAGTTTATATGCTCACTGGTTTGTTTCATTCAGTCTAAATAGAGGTTATAAAAGTGTTTTTTTGGGAGGTTGCAGCCTTGTTGATGCTAAAGCTAGCAGAGATGTAGGAGATTGATACGCAGCAACAGGCCATAGTTTTGACATTGGTTTCTTGGCTAACCTCTTTGGTTGATACATCTGGTTTCTTTGAGGTTAGTTATACTGTTCTTTAAGTTGTGGTTGATTCTTCTCTGGACTTGAATTGGTAGAATGCATATTAAGTGGTAGCATATTACTTAATGTTGGCTCCATTGGTTTATTTGAATCCTTCTGATAGTATTAGAACCCATTATGATAGTATTAGAACTTTAAGCAGTGTCCTTCAATTTGGTGCCTTCCTATTAATACCACATGCTAGCAGCTATGCTGGCTCCATTGGTTTATTTGAATCCTTATGCTTTACCTTTTAGATGTCTATGATAGCTATACATAATAAATCTCCAGTTACACAGTAATTTATCCACTTAACTCCCGGCTTCAGAAATCACCTCGACTTTTGAAATGATGATCCCTGGTTGAGGAGTTTGTTATTGCAAATGCGACAGAGCGAACCCTTCTGCTTGTGATGTTAACAAGTATTCCCATTTAGATGGCAGTTAATACCTATAGGTTAAACGTTTGCTACTTTCTGCTTTGGTGAACTTTGAATGCGATGTGATCCCCGTCACGTCGTCTTCTCAAAAATGAAACCACCTAAAGTCTCTGTTAACCGAGACTTTGGTGTGGTTAGATTATGGCCAGCTTAGAAGTTCTAGATGTGGTTAGATTTTGGCACTACACTCCTACAGGCATTGGTGTAGAATATTAGTGTGCTAATTACGCCTTCAGCATGGATAGACTTTGAAAATGCTTACATCAGTATTTGAATTTTTACTAGTAATAGAACTTTTGACAAGGGATTAAAGAAATTCAGGTATTGGAAATAGATTTACAAAAATGCACATGTAACTCATTTGCACACACAACTAAGAACACATCCTTAAGACACTAATCTATCACATCTTTCATAGATTCTTCACATTTTTGTTGATTCATGACCTAGTCATTCTTGACCTTCTTGATTGCTATCAGAGGGAAACAGTAGTATCCCTTGATCATGGCGTAAGAAGCTCTTTGTTTTGAGCCTTGAGGGTTGGCTACTCATCTTTATCTTCCTCTTCCTCTTCCTCTTCATCATAGATGAAAGGGAGAGGTACAGTTGTGAACGCACGAAACTTGCCGACGTTATTTACATGTTCATTCTCTATCCTGAGAATCAACAAATTTCATCATTAGTCAAACGAAATAAGCTAGAGAACCTGATTGGAAAATAGAATCCATAGGCAAAATTTCTACTCCAGGAACATGAGTGCAAAAGAATTACAGTTGTCTTGGCCAAATATTAAGTCAGATGAATTTTAAGGCATGAAAAATACCTGAAGAAATTCCATACACTGCGACGAATAATCTCTAGGCATGCGACAAGAGCAACCATTGCTTCCTTGTGTAAGAAAGAAACTTGAATGTTTAATACTGTCTGTAGCCAGGCAAATCTCAGCAACACATCCGTTACCATGGCTACATAGTAAACACTTTTTTGTGAAACCAGAAGCTTGTCTCTTAACCAAGGATTCTTTGAATTCCTTCGTAGTAGTCCCCAATCTAGAACGAGGTCCCAATATATTGCAGTAACAGCTGCAATGATTGCACTGATCCAAGCCATTACCAATAGTAGTGTTGTGTTATGCTTACTATAAGCTGTTGTCAGGCTGACTGCGAGAACAATACTTAAGTATTTGAACCCATTAGGTCCCTGCATTGGATCTTTCTCTTCAAAGTATCGCCGAAAACACTACATAGAAATAAAATTAAAATGTCAGTCGTTTAGGATTGGGTATTAATTCATGGTTCCTTTTAAAGATACGCTTACAACCTTGGATAGAGTTGAACCCATGGAGGAAACAAAGGTGTTTGAATGTCTACTTAAAGTAATTTTTACGCAATGTAGATCTTAATTTAGCTTTAAGTGAGAAAAGGATACTAACCTGTAATGCCCGTAGCCAAAATGGGAATGCAGCTAACATGATGTAGAATGAGTTGTAAACAACATCTGATTTGCATTTGGTCTCCCTCATTTTGTAATCACCTGAAGCATAGTAGCAGATGTAGAACGCAATACTTCTAAGAGCTTGCCCCTAGTAGAGTTAACAAAAGAACAAAGAAATCCTTGTTAATTAGCTAGTTCAAATTGAGAACGTAAACGCGTACACACACACACAGGTATACTAGAAGAAGTAAACCAGCTAACACACCTGACTACTCAGCTGATCAGCCAACATAAAATCTGATAGAGTGACCTGCTCAATCGACAGAATAAAAAGGTGAATAAGATGAGAATTTAATGATCATTGCTCTCATTCAATAGTGCAGTGTTTTGTCTAGTTATGATTTTTTACTGTAAGAAATCTTTTCATTCTTTACCGTATACAAAGGAGCACTGATACAACGGAATGCAGTTCGCAGTAGGAATACACGACTAGAACGATATACGATATTGAAAGGGCAAAGTGTTATAAGAACTATCACCTGTAAATTCAAAAAATCATATAATAGTTAAAATAATGGTATCATAAACTAAGAGCTCATCATAAGTTGATAGTTTAGGAAATAAAGTCTCTTACAGAAACCAATGCTAGAGGAAGTAGTTCAGTGAGAGCTTTGTATTTTCTTGTGCTTATATCCATTTCCATGTCTAGGTTAGCAAGCACACTGGCCAGTGAAACCGTTGCTAGAATTGTACTTAACAGAAAAACTTCTCTGTGTCCCAACTCTGTTCCTCGTTTGAAACCAAATATAAATGCGTAATTGATTTGATAACGTTGCCAAAAGTAGATATTTGCTGAATACAGGAGCATGTGCAGGACAAGAAATCCAAATAAACTGCAAAAAAATTCAAACAAATGATGAAATTAGACTTTCAGTGAAACATCATTCTTTTGTATTAAAAGCTAATTAATCGCATTTGATGAGGTGACTTTTGTGTGTTAGCTATAACTAACCTGTAGAGAGGAAACATGGTTTCCATATAATTAGCACTGCGCTCTTTTCTAATGAGATTTCTTACATTTATGACCAAAATAAGGCATATTAGAAGAGAGATTGTGCAGCCCATAAAGAATCCTGGGAAAAAAAAATCATAGATGAGAAAATGCGAATTCACAATGATTTCAATTAGGGAAAATTGGAAAAAGGCCTGATAACTAAGGGTGTGTTTTCTGATCTGTCACACCATTATCAGCTCAAGTGAAAAGGTACTGTAAGTGTATATATGCAAAAGCAAAATAAGTTTTTGTTTTTCAAAGTCATTTACCGGAGGTAAATGTTGTTGTATGTTTGTCTTTTTTCTTCTTTGATCTCAAGATGTTCATGCCTTTACTACGATTTGACTTGGAGAAGTGTTTGATAAATGAATCTTCTACCCTGTCCATGAGCCTAGTAACCTGTAATTTGAGTTTAACAACAAAGCCCCTTTATGAGTTAACTACACAATTCAATTACTATTGCTATAAGAGATTTGTCACCAGTAACAGAAAATAAAGATTACATCATCAGAGCTGCCGATGTAGGAGTTATCCACCATGTTCAGATATATTTTTGATGCATGTCTTGCAGTTATCTGCAACAAAATGGTCACCGGATCAATATCAAATCTAGTAAAGAATAATCTTTCTTGGTTGAATGGGAAATAGAAAGATACCTTGTCATATCTCTTCATGGTCTTGGAAAAGGCCAAGAGGTTCATAAAGCTATAGCTCTTTAAAAGTTGAAGTTTGTGATAGAAATGGATAATTGCAGTCTTGAGTTGTTCCTCAACTCTCTTTAGATTCCGTCTTCTGAAACTGATTAACCCTCCACTATTTCCATTCTTAAAACTGATGATTCGTTTTATAGTTGCTCGCGGGCCAAGTGTTTCGTTGATCTTAACGCTGTTCAGGATTTCCAAATGAGCTGGTATTTCAGTCTTCGATTTTTTCCGCCTCTCTCTCTCTTCTCTACGGCTGTTGTTATCAGTTGGCTGTATATTGGATTCATCCTGATCAGTATCATCAAAATTGCTTGTTTCATTTTCATCTGAATAACTTCCGTGGCTGCTTGGTCCAATGCTTTCTTCTATGACTTCCATATGCACCATTTCTGCACATTTGTCATGGAGAGTTGTGAAATTCTTTCATAAACATAATAAGGACATAATCAGTGTATTAAATACTAATGTGCAAGACATAACTGTTATTTCAGCATATGAACAAGAAATATTGGCGATTACTTACCAGTACTGTGGGGGATAGAGGTTTCTGAAGAGACAGAGAATCTAGCAGCAGATTCAGCAATTTCATTACAGAGGTGTTCAAACTTCGCTTGATCAGGATCGTCAATTTTAATCCTAAAAGCAATCAATGCATCCATTTGTTTAGTCAGTACGGCAGCTTCATTCATAACTTGATCAACTTTGTCTTTGTAAAACTTATTAACTTTGTTGAATTCCTCATCAAGTCTTTTGAAGAATGTTAATTCATATTCTCCTCCTCCTTCATCTGACATCAGGAACTTAGTCTCATATTTCTCATGATGGACAATATCCGGATGAGTTGACACTCCTTTTTCTAGGTCATGATCATCCTTTTGGTGCATGATTTGACGAACTAAAATTACTGGTTCTTCTTCATGATGAAATAATCCATGGTGGTGATGATGATGATGGTGATGCCGATTCGTCGTGGTCGTAGTAGTAGTAGTTGCAGTAGTCTTGGAAGTAGTATCAGTGGTGGTTTTAGAGTTGGTGATGGTAGGGATGGTGCGATCGATTACTAGACCACTGAAGGTTCTGTAAACTGCAGCAACTCCACCATGATGATGCTGGTGGTGGGGGTGAGAATGGTGGAGTGGGGTTTTGAATTTGAAATGCTTAAGATCTTCAAGGATGGATTTGAGGGATGTATATTCCATGTAAGCTCCTTGCCATTCTGGCACCATTTTTGACCTCAACTCTTTGTCAAACCTCATCTTTTTCTTTCTCTTAATTTCTATGGTGATTGACAGGTTTGCTAATGATCTGATACGTTACTGCAGATATACAAAGACTATTTATAGACATTCAACTTATGAGCAACTGCATTGGCATATCACTGAGAAGCAATGATTCGTCTCACGTACCAACTTGACAGAGAGTCAGAGGCAAGTGTCATTTTTTTATTCAGGTAGAAGTACAGAGTGAATGAGTTTTTGTATATTGCTAGCTAGATGTAGCCCATAGATAAGGTAAACACAGGATCTATCTAAGATCTAACTAAGAACAATATTTACATGATACATAATAGTACATATCGATTCAGTTTCCCAAGTAATATATTAGTTTACTTTTAGCAGAGATCATGAATGAACATGCATATGAGCCAAAAGCCCAAACCCGCAGAAGAAAGAGTTGACCTGAATAGCATCTCACATGGCATTTGGATTATAAAATTAGGTATATACGTATAGTTATATAGGACTATTAATGCATTTACAGCACGACGTGGGAGATTGAATTGATATGCGAATCCTTCCACACATTGATACTCTGTTCTTACGAAGTATAACTTGACGTGCCAAGCCTAATGCCACAGAGTCTATTTTCCGAAGGAATAATATTTTTGATTTAGGTCATTGGGCATTTTAGTGTGAGCTCAACAATGCCTACATGAATGGCAAATGCATATATGGACAGAAAAGCGAACCTTTAAATGTAGTTGTAGATGCAAGCAGGTCTTATTTGAAACCACATTATGCCATTGTCTGTTGTCTCTGTTTTAGCTTGGGTTTTCTTTTTACTGTCTTGTTTTTACCTATAGAAAACAACATGCGGCTTTATATCCTCCTAAAGTTCAGGGAAGAATTACAAAAATAACAGAAAACATGTCACTTGAACGTTTATGGTGACATGACCTGTTTTCGAGTCTTCATCTCCCTAGCAATTCACATTCTTTCCAACAAGTTTTTTGTTCAAGGATGATTAAGATATCCACGCAGAGGCGTACTGTACACATACGTAGACCAAACACGGTTCCAGAATTAATTTGTCGTGTATAACTGTTTATGGTCTTTTATTTCCAGCTGAGGTGTTTGGGTCTATCTGGTTGGAAAGGAATGGAAGACTCTTTGGGGAAAAAAGAAGAAAATCACATAATGAATTCAGTCAGATCTGACATCAAATATTTGGTAGTGTTTAGGCATCAGTAAAATATAAGGACTTTAAGGTGGACTCGTCTATTTCATGGAGTTTCTTGGAGGCGTTTTTCCTGTAAGTAGTTTTCCATTCTCTTTTTCCTCTGCAGTTTTTGTTTTTCCTTTCTTGCACTTTTTGTGGCCCTTGCTTTTATATTCTAGTCTCTTTAATATAAAAAAGTTACAGTTGTTGAAAGTACAGAAATTGACTGATAATGTCAATGATGATGAGTCAGAAATCAGCAGAAGTACGGTACGGAGCACTTTCATCTCACACGTACCAACTTGACAGAGAGTCAGAGGAAGGTGTCATTTTTTATGATTCAAAGTACAAGTACTACGAACATGATTTTGTATATGGCTAGAAGTAGCAGATCGTAGATAAGGTAAACATCAGATCTATCTAGGAACAATATATAAATGAGATCTATCTAGGAACAGTATTTAGATGATAGATATCACTGCATAGCCTTTCAGTTTCCCAAGTGGTATTTTAGTTTTAAGGGTTGACCTATAAATAATTAACATCTCACATTGCATCTGTATTCTAAAATTAGGTAGAACTATTCATGGAAGTTGATGATCGTTGACCATGTAATAAGGTATAGAATGTAAGTATATACTCTTAGAACAAAACTAAGATCCCCTGTAATTCATCAGGTGTCCTTCTTAGAACAAATTCATCAGTCAAGGTTGTGATTAGTCACCAATTCAAAATAACTCTGTGACATGTTTAGGTACCTGCATTTCGGCCACAAATATAACTCTTGTAGGTTTCCATGCTTGCAATTTGAAAATACATTTTTCCCAACTTTTCCCCGAAGCATACATGTTAAACACAGCCCCCTTAGTATTAGGCATTCAGCTCAAGGATTAATTTTTTTTTTCTTAATTGAGTTTAGATGGTTGAGAACTAACAAAAATTAACCAGCATGACTAGTTAAGTTGGTCAGGAGCCTGACTCTCAGATTTGAGGTCAGTGATCGAGTCTCCACTCTAGAGTTTGGAGATCTCATAAAACTTAATATCTCTTGGTGTAGAAGTTGGGGTAAACGAAGTGGCTTCCAATTAGATAAAGCATGTAACATCTAACCTTGCTGTTAACGTGCGGGTTCATTTCTTGCTAAATTAGGGGCAGAAAATAATGCTTAAAAAGTGTCCAAAATTGTGCCTTGATTTCATAATGAATTGTTTAAAATACAAATATTGATTGATATATTGTCAATGATAATGAGTCAGAAATGAGCAGAGAGGTACGGTACAGAGTAGTTTTGGTGTCTTTTTCTATACTCCATCATTAGAAGACAGGGACAATTGACCCAAGCTACCAATATTCACACGTCTAGGTTTTCATTGGACGTTGATAGCTTAATGCTCACCAACTGCTCTACCAGCAACGCACATGGTTGACAGTTATTTTGGCATGTTTGGCATATGGTGGGGATGGAGCAACACATATTGGTTCGTCTCACGTACCAACTTGGCAAGTGTCATTTTTTTAATTCAAGTACAAGTACTAGATACATGATTGCTTGAAGTAGCAGGCCATAGATATTAGATAAGTTAAACATCTGGATCCATCTAAGAACAATATACACATGATATCTATCACCACATATCGTTTCAGTTTCTGAAGTGATAAGTTTACTTTTAGTGCAGATCATTAATGAGCTTATATGCATGTGAGCCGAAAGCCCCATACTGTATAAAGAAGGGATCGAACTATAAATAATTCACATTTCACATGGCATCTGTATTATAAAATTTGGTATGGTTATATTAATATGCGTTCACACAGCAGTTAGCGTGTGAGATTAAAATGAAACGCGTTTTCTTCCGAACAAATAGAATATCCCATCTCTACTTGAAGTGGGGTTAGGGTGGGTTTCCTCAGCGCTTTATCCGGAGGTCCTCGCCTTACAGAATGCACTCACATGGTTACAGAGTCATCATCTACACTGATCGAAAACAGTTGTCGGACATCCTATGAATCAGCCAATGCAAGACCCTATTTGCATAACTCCCTCAAGCTACTGTGAATCTGTGCTTGGCTTAATTGTTTATGATATAGCAGGTGAATTCAGGGGATGCAGAGTCATGAAATGGTGCACACAAAGGATAGCTGAAGAAGCAGAAAGTTAAGAGTTCGGCATATTGGCAGAAAAAGCCAACATTTCATTGCAGTTGCAGATGCAGATGCAAGAAGGTTCTGTTTTTTCTGTCTTTTTCTTTTTTGTCGATTAAAAAACAACATGCTTCTTCATTTCTTCCTAAAATTAAGGGTAGAAATTAATGCATCATGTGCATCTGAAGTTTGTGTCTTGATTTTATAATTGCTTTAAACATTACATAAACTGATTGATTGATAATGTCAATGATAATGACTCAGATATGAGTAGCTCGAGGTACGGTACGGAGGAGTTTCAGTGTCTCTTTCTACATCATGGCATCATCCAGTTCCCACGTTAGAAGATTGGGACAGTTTGACTTAGCTACGTAGCAGCGGCATTGATAGCTAAAGCTCACCAACTGCTCTACCTGCAACCAATGCACATGGTAAGTGACTAACTTATATTTTTTTTTACTGGCATGTTAGTCATATGGGTGATGCTACATCTAGACAAACCGAGTTGGCTCTCTCATCTGCTTATAATAGAATAAACATATACCAACTTGGCTCATTAAAAAATCTTAGCCCATGTATAGGAAACATTTTTCGTATAATCTATGGAAACAGAGATTTCCATTTCTCGTCAGTTTCATAGGTGGTGTAGTGATCACGGATTGATGATGATAGATTATCAGCTCCAATGGCTCTTTTCTCAAATACCATCTAATTTTTTTTTCCATTTTCTATCCATGGTTGTATATCTTATCCTAAAATTGAAAACCCTCAAAGTAAAAGAGAAATGAAAAGACAGAAAAGTGGTGTATGTTTAAAAATTGAATTTGCTACTTCGAGGCCTATTGTTTTTCAGTATTAACACACCATTCATCAAGTGCTTGCTTCAAAGCTAACAAAATTAGTGACTTGTTATCATCCTGTTGGCTGCCCACCCAACCACCAATATGAAGTTATGAGTCTCTTCCACCAATTCATCACTAGTTAGTATTTGCATCTATTCAAGATGTTTGTTTATCACCAACAGATACCTCCAATAGGTCTAAGAGGGTTGGCGCCCCCGGGACCCATCGTAGCGGCAAATAAAAACCGACGTTTATGAAAATATCCATATGAATACCAATTCAGAAGAAGTTACTATTTAACTTTTGGAAATTAAAAAGTCAGGAGTTAATTTAGGAAACATATTTTTAGAATGATTTTAATATTTTATTTTTGGTATCCAAACACCTTTTTATAGCTTTTGTATCTTATCTCTTCTTTACTGCTGTATACAGTGTCAATCTGCATATTAAATGTCAAAATGGGAACTCCCTCGAGGCCTGCATGTGGGCAACTCTTTAGGTCAAACCAGTTTTGTTTCATTCAGCTGCAAGTTTGCACAGTTGCACCAATGAACACCTATAGGTTGCGTCTCATTCTCCCACTGTTAAATAGATAAAATCAAACCTTAGTAAATGTATATGTTTCATATGTGGCGCCATAGCTAAGACATCCTCTTAAAGTAAAATTTTCGTATAGGAATTTTTAAAAATAAGGAGTATAAAAAATATTCTTCACATATGTATCATTTAATGACTGTTTAAGATCATTTCCATTTTAATTTTTGTATTAATTCTAATGAAAAATGATGAGTTGGATTGGAAATGTCTAGTTTTAGAGGCTCACCTAGAGGGTGTCTTAAAAAAAATAATAATTGACATGTCATCCCCACATTGAAAAAGAATAAAAATATACATGTTTCCTATGTGGCTCAATATTTTTATATTTAAAATACAACCATTGGAGAAGCCATATATCACCAACATTGTTTAATTTCATTAATAAATGAAACAAAACCAAATGAATCCAACACTAGTTTCAATATAAGCTAATCATATACTTCATCCGTTTCTGGAAAAGTGTTACTATCACTTTTTCATTTTAGTCTAAAAATAGACCAATTTAAAAAAGTGATATTACTCTTTTCCTGAAACAGAAGTAGTATTTTGTTTTCATTGACAAGTCAGATGAAACCAATACTAGTTGAAACTAGTTTCCTCTATGAGAATAAAAGTTCCAATTATTAATGAGAAGTACGATAAGAAGTAGTGTTATCTGTAAATTGTTGGTAATTACTAGATTGTTGAACATTAGATCCTTAGTATTGTTGGTCAAAATAAGAATGAGAAGGAACTGAATGTTGTTGTTGAAAAACATTAGCAGAAGTAGTTGTAAGATCAATTTTAAACTCAGCATTTACACTAGTCTCTTCAGAAAGAAACAATCCCAAAAGTTCTGAAGAAGTAATAAGATTTTTCATTCTTTAGTTATTGAGTACTAATCAAGGTCTTGAAAGCATTAAACTTAGAAGGCAATCCTTGTAGAATATGAAATACGAGATCCTCATCAGAGAGTGCTAGCTCTATCGATTAGAGCCAATTGACGAGAAATTGATCGTGCTTTGTTGAAATACACCACCATAGAATCAGAAATCCTCTTCAAAGTGACTAGACTTGTCTTTAACTAACAGTAATATGAACTTAGATTTAGTAGTAGTCACTACACCATTTTGAGCGATTCAAAACAGTTCTTGAACGTTAAAAATTGGGGTTGTAACGGGAAACAAGCATTACAAATACAAATTTTTTGCAACGGATCATGCACGATATGAATTCGGATTTGCAACGGAGGTAGTAACAGCTAAGTTACTACGTGGATATTCGTACAGGGGTCAATCGTTACGAATAATTTTGTAACAGCTTTCTCGTAACAGCCATGAGTCATTACTACGTGTCAATTTATAACAAACAAAGCCGTTACTACGTGTTACTTTGAAACAGTATGAGCCGTTTTGAATTTTTTTGCAACAACAAAAAAATTACTGCCAATCAACATTGACCTGGTCAAAATTGGTCAATATTGTCTAGCAGTAATTTTCCAACCGGAAATATGCCGGAATTCCAATTAACCTGTATAAATCTTTCATTCCATCCATCATCCACATTCAAAAATAGTTTCTTCAATCAATTCATATCAACATTCAATCAATTCATATCTGAATACAAATTCTTTGAAGTACCAAATTTTTTTGTTCATTCTCACTTAAATCAAATTCAACACAATTTTGTTCATCTGAATCAAATTCTGTTAATTCCCAGTAAGTTCCGAAGTTCAGTTCATTCTCAGTACTTAAATCACTACAAACAGATATTCCATAGAAACTTACTCAACTGCAAGGAAGTAAGAGAATGAATGGGGGGACTAACCGGAAGCCCAACATCGATGCTTAAGATGTAAATCTTGTTAAGTCTGGATCTTAGCTTCATAGTTTCTCTAAACGTTAGCCTTGGGTCCTCTAAACTCCCGTACGCAGTTCCTACCATATAAATAAAACAAGTACGATTACAGAAAAGAAATACTCCCTCCTTTTCTAGAAAAGTGTTATTATCCCTTTTTCATTTTAGTCTAAAAATAGACCAATTTAAAAAAATGATAGTAATTCTTTTCCTGAAACGAAGATAATATAAAAGAATAAATCAAGTGTTCAAGCTTTCATTGTTTATCTCCTCAAAAAAGCTTCAAAAGCTTGTTTACCTGAGAGCTCGCCGTTGATGAAAACATGCAAAGCATGCCCAGCTGATAATATAGTGAGCTCAGGATACTTCCCATTCTTTAAGAGTTCTTCCTTTGGGTCTATCTCGACGCTGAAGATAGAGAAGATAAAAGTGTTATTGAAGGATAAGGAATGAGAAACATCAAAATTGGTTTTGGCAGTAGTGAATGCTTACTGAGCTATTCTGTAAACGCCAAGTCTTCAGCTGGTCGATGAGGAACATGCCCACCAAACTCTGTAAACATACCACACAACAACCAACAAGAATACTAAACCAAGGTTCTTTCTCATGGTAATACCAATTACCACGGGCAATCAATAAACAAAGTGATACACAAATGCAATGTGGAATATGAATACCAACAAGATATGAAAGCATACCAGCCAGTCCAATTTTCTGTCCACATTTTTGGTTTATAACGCCTGTTTGGAGAAAACCAACGCAGTAGAAACCATTATAAGTGTTTATCTGTTGCAAAATCTAAGAAGTTAGAATGAAAGAACAGGATATTATCACTGACTTCGGCAGGTTCTTGTTAGACTTTGTACCTAATTATACGTAATGTCATTTTTGTCTCCACAAGTTCAAGTTTTAGCTCAAACTCTTGCTAACAACTAAGAGACCAATAAATCATAGATTAGACCCAGAGACACTTATTAGATGTATATTTCTCTGTTCATGTTTTCTTAGCTAGTGGATATAAACAAAAATGTAAGGATGCAAGCAAGAAGTGGAACTGATCCTTGTCTAGTGTCTACATAATATATGGACTTCAATAGACGAGAAATTAGAATTATTGACAAGCACGAGCTATTGGAACTTACTATTGGCTCTGGGGCATCGTCCAGCTTACACATGACCCATGGTACACCAATGCTAGACCTACCGCCATTTTAGCCACATAGTATGTATATGCCCTCGCAGGATCACCTAGCTCATACTCCATAGGTCCATAATCATTCTCTATCTGTACACATCAAACATAACTCTTCAAATTCGCAATGGGTTACTAGATTAACACCAATCAACTACAGAAGTAATTCAAAGATAAGCTGATGCATTAGCTCTATGTTCACCTGTGCAAGAATTATTGGACCTCCTTGTGATTCAAAAACCTTTTCTTCCTTCATCATGTCCACTATCTTTAAAGTGAATCCTTTCATGGCAATCTACAAATACAATCTCCACTAAATACGAGAAAAATGGCAAAATTCTATGCAAAGGAAAGAAGCAATAACCGAAGTAACTCAATGAATCGAAAGAATGAGCAATCGAGTTGTTGGCTACTGATAACAACAACCCAAGTTCGAAAGATTCGAAACTCGTGAGCACGACAAATCCTACTAACCAATATCAAGTGTAACATCCTATTTTCTATAAGCAGGAAATAACATTAAATCCAAATAAGAAAGTTACATAGTCCTGCGCATAGACAGGAACGACTCCAGTAGAGAAGGTGGTAGTTGCCATCATTCTTAGTTACAAGGATTAGACTTAGCATACTTGGCAAGCTCATCAGCTGCTTTATTCGACAGATTACCTAACAAGACTCGACATGCACACACATCAGAGACCTATCTCCCCGACGTACAGTGTAACCAAAGAACCGTGCGCATTCACGGGATTCTTAGCCTCTTTTGGTTAGTTACCAAACTTAGACTTTATGCTAGCAATGACGCTCTCATCAACTAGGAAGTTCTTGGCTAAAACATCATTAGGAATTGTTGGGTTAGAACCAAAGAGGTTTCTAGGAATTGTTGAAAATCCCGGCAGTTGGCTATTGAGAATAGCTAGTACGAAAGCTTTCCCCGGTCCAACGTTCTTCGCAAAGTGCACGAGTCCTCTAGGAATAATATTTAGCTCTCCAGCTTTCATAACCTTTGAGTACAAAACATTAGTAGTAGTTATGAACCCAAA
>JAJJMC010030067.1:399321-433482 GCA_023531435.1 Papaver californicum
TAAAATCATTACCTTCACAAGTTCGAGTAACGAACCTCTTTTTACCACTATATAAAATTACATCAGTAGTTACGACTTAGCAATCTTTATGATCTAGTTGTTTCTATAGAGGATACAAGAAGAATCATAAAAAAGATGACTGAGAATTACAAAGCAGATGACTGAGAACACAAAGAAGATGACTGAGGATACAATAGGTTCGTATTAAGTATAAATGAAATTTCTGTAAAGAATAATATTGCTCAAAATGATCTTAATTTCCAATATAGTGATACCCTTAATAATTATTCACCTAGTCAAGAGGACGAGGATAGAATTGGTAACACTACTTATTTAGACGAGGTTCAAACATATTTATATTATTATGATGATGAGGATAGTATTGGTGAAGAACTTGAAATGTACATGCAGAGTGATCAAGAAATTATCACTCCAATTGTGCTTCATGGTGATAATGTTATTTCTGTTTCAAATCCAAATAATTTTAATGATTATTCACATATTCAAAAGGAAGAGGATTTGACTAGAGATACTACTATTTTAGAAGATGTAGAATTTTCTTATTTTGAAGCCGATAATGGTTTAGAGAAACGAGTTTATCCTGAGACTAGTGATTTAGAGTCTAACGATTCGAAGACAACAGTCTCTGACGAAGATGATAGACCCCTAGAGAATTTTAAAGTGATAGAGGATGATTGATTCAGGTTGATACAATAGTTTCCTTAGTGGATTTTGTTGTCATAAACACCCAACCTTTTCAGGTCCCAGAGGCTCAAATTCTAGTGATCTTAGGTCGTCTCTTTTTAGCTACGTATAATGTCGTCATCAATTATGGAAATAGAATAATTAGTTTTTCTTTTGGTAATATGACTATTGGACTGAATCTATTTAGTATAAGTAGACAACCTTCTTGTGAGATCTATGGTTTAGAAGAGCAAACATAACTAGTACTTCAGTTCAGAAATTTTTACCAAACACTTTGTTAGAAGATCCATTAGAGAAATGCCTAGCCCATTTTGGGTTTGATGTTGACGAAGATAGTGTTATTAATTAGGTAAATAATTTGTTAGATTCTGCACCTTTGGTGGGATATATGGAAAGCTAAGTTTGAACTTCTACCAGTTTATAATCTACCTTATTTCCTTCTATAGATAAAGCTGAGTGTAGTTCTGACCTTAAGGACCCTAGAATCCAACCAACAGTGTCTAGTCCATATGAGAGTAATGTCCACCGATGATTTTTGTGATTGTCAAGTATCCCTGCTTAAAGTCCCTCACTTAGGACTTGACATATGCACCTCTACCATTTTTCAAGATCATCTTCAAACTAGATTCCCTAAGTCTGTTGATGTCCAAAAAGAAGTTCAGTTGTTAGAGACCCATCCTCTGGTTGATGTGGTCTACCCAGGAAATAATACCAAGATTGACTTTGTTTTCCCTCCAAAATATTTTCTTCCATATGTGGGAACGTTTGAATTTCAAATGTGTCAGTTATTAAGTTTTAAGACTAAGCCTAATTACTTTAGGAAATTAGAATCGACACATTTGCTTAAGAATGACCATCATTTTAAGAGTAGTCATCTGTGTGGGTCAAATCTGTTTGACTTTGAGGATCCACAATTATTCAGGTTATTATTATGTGCCTTAAGTTTATTATTTGATTTTTTCCAGACTCTACAACCTGATCCCTCGAATCCTGCTTATGGGGAAATTCATCTTAAAGAGATTTATCTAAACTCTTTCATAGAGCCCGAACCTGAACCTCAATTAGATGTAGTTGTCATAAACAAAACACTAGATAGGGATAAGGTTGTGCTCGGTTTGTTCACTTTCTTGGCCTGCTGCAATTTCCTTCTATTTTGGTTAACATTATTTTATTCAGATGACCCATAATTGTTCCGACTATTGCTATATGATTTAGTGAGGTGACTAATTCTATCTTAGTATGGCTGAAGACTTTAAACTTAGCACTTCTTGGGAGGTAACCCATGCTCATGCGACACAGTAATATCATTCCTTTCCTTCGACTGGTAACAGTTTATCCTTGTTCATATATTTAATCATTCATCTTTAAAACATTGAGGACAATGTTAGATTTAAGTTTGGGGGTAAGGGAGAAACTTTTAGTGAAATATGAAACTCCAAAGTCTAAAAACTTGTGAACAATTCAGGATGACACTAACCATTCTAGGTAGATGGAAACTTAGCTCCTTTTCTATAGGAATTGGTGTGCCTAGTTAAATGGTATATTCATAAAAGGATGCATAGCTCAGGTGTTAGAAATAACATGATAGTTTTCACCATATCTCGGAGTCTATCTCGACCATATCACATTCTGTTTTTATTTTTGTAATTTTTGTGTTTCTCTAAGTGATTTGGTGGGGCACCAATTTCGAATTGTTATCGCTGTCAGGACGAAGTAGTGTGTTTGAGATCAAGCTCCATTATTGTATTATTTAGATCATTTTAAAAAAAAATCGATTATTGACAATTTGAAAGCAATATGTGTGTGTTCTCCCTGTCTTCGTCGCCTAAGCAAGCGTGGAATGCAGGATCCATGAGAACTATCATGTAAGATGCTGATAAGAAGCATGCACTTGGATTCATTTGATCCAATCATGTTGTCTATATATTTAAAAATAATAAATAATTATTTTATAAATCGACCGCTGAATTACACCAGCTGGGTCGATATTAGGAGTAAGACTAGTGGGAGCGTATCTCGATCCATTCATCCTGGCACTGACCTTCAGACAGATATGGGAAACACGTTCACCTTAGTCAACACGCGCAAACTTCATTTTGTCTATATCCATCTTCTAAAGCTTTTCATGTGACTGTATTTTGATAGATTCTGAGTATCGTGGTTGAACGACTATCTAAGTAGAGTATTGAATTCTTGTATGAATTTTAGTACGTTGAGTGCAATTTGTGTACAAAAATTGGACTCATATAGGGTAATGATTCCTATAGCCAAACAATTTAGTATGTCAACTAAATAGCTTGTTTAGTGTTTACCCTCAATCGTTCACATGTAGCTATAATTTGGAGTAAAAGGTTTTGTGGGTACACCTCTTGTAAACCCTCACGAGACTAAAACTCGTCCGATAGGGACACCTATGGGTTTGAAGGCTTATTACACACGCTAAGTACAATCGCGATGCCTGCGAAAGTGTGTTAGGATTTATTTTTATTAGATTTGCTCGAGGTCTAGCAAATAATAAGTTTGGGGGTATTTGATAGGCACATTTATGTGTCTTATTTAGTCTCGCACTTGTATTAATAGTCCTCATATTTTGTACTAGTAATATTATTTTATGTGCTTTTAGGTTTTTGGAAGAATAAACTTTAGTGGAAAAATTGGCTCAAAAAAGTGTTAAAGGCACCCAGGAAATTTACTAAAGGCACCCCAGTGCTGAAGGCACCTTCACTTTGGATCAAGGCATCACTTTTTCCTCCCATTTCAAATTAAATTCTTGGTTGGAAGTTTTTTTTATACATCTATGAAGATCAGAAACCGTATCTTTGGTTATTTTCTTGAATTTAAAGGCAAGAATATCTTCTAGAGAAAGTTTTACACAAGTTAAAGACGTTAATACCAATCAAATACCGTGATGCCGTAAAAAAATATATTCAAGAATAATATCACGCGTTAAAACATGGGATTCTTTTCCCTGATATTATTTCTAAGAAAATTATCCTGTAATAAAAATAAGGCATCAAAAAGAAACAAAATCAGTTAGAAGAAACAGAATCACCGAGAATTAAGTAGCCGAGAGAGAAAAAAATATCACGGGATTTGCTTTTACTGTCAAGAGATTTGGAGGAGTAATTGAAGATATTAGAGGTTGTAGTATATAAAGAGGTGATGAGAGATCAATTGGAGGGGGATCTGGAGAGGCCAGAGAGCGAAAATCAAAAATCCAGAAATTCTGCTCATAATCATGATGAAGAAGATGAAGATTCTTTTGCGAAAAATTTGAAGTTTCGGTGGCAATAAGTTTGAAGATTTAGTTGGTAAAGCTTTTAACTTTGCAACGTTTATCTTCATTTGCCACATTTATCTTCAGGAAACAGTTATCCCTTTATAATAGTAAGTTTGTAACGCTTATAAACGTTGCAAACTCGTTGTTTTCATTATTTTCAAACACTTTGAGCTATGTATAAAAGTTGTGAGGGTGTTTTGAGCAAGATGAGCTAAATCAAATATGCTGAGGTAACGGAGGAAGCCATTTATGCAATTTCTATTATGATTAATTTCCATGGTTAAAAATTGATTTAATGATTTTTATTAAGCAGTTGTGATTTTGTTAGATGGTACATGCTTTGGCTTAGGTTTTAGATGTTCCATGCTTTTGTTATACAATTGTTATTTTGAAAATCTACTTGTTGCAATATTTTAGAATCAAATTAAATGTAAGATTTGTATGAATATTAATTAGTTTGAATCACTTTAATTGGTTAATGGTGAAATCCGTAATCTCAGTATTTGTGAATATCATTTTCATAATTTGTGTATAGTTTCTAGTTAAAAAATTAATTTATTAAATCTAAAATCAATCTTCACAAGTTCGAGCGAACGATACTTTATTTACCATTATTACAAACCTATCAGAATGACCCTACTACAATGGAAGAGAAATTACACAGTAATGTGTAAATTCTTCCTGACGAGCCTGGAGGGATAGGCAAAGACATGGTTTTACTCATTATCACCAGGATCAATTGGGATTACCAAGAGCTGACAGAAATCTTTCTGGAAACTTATATGCACAATAGTAGCTCTCATCCCCGAGTAAATAAGCTATTCACCATTGGAAGAGGATTTAAGGAATCCCTTCATTCCCTAACTGATAGATGGAGGAAGTTGTGCACATAGATCGGGAAGGTTCCAGTTGATCAATAAATCTTTGGATTTGAAAATGCCATAGAAAAAAGGACCTTATCTATGTCGCCATGTACAATAAAAAACCCCAGACTGTGAAGGATATCCGAAAGATGCAAGAATATTACATTGCACTGGAAGAAATACAAGAAGGAGTTCAGGATATTCAGGTGCATGAAGCAGCGAAGGTAGCAGGACCAGTTCGAACTTCAAATCTCACTCCACATACAAAATCAATGACCGTTGAGAAAAGAACAGAAAAGCATGATCGAGGAATGGTTTTAAAGGCTTGGGTACCAAAAGGAAAGAAACCATGATTCGAAGACAAGACGTGCACACCGTTAAACATCATTCTAGAAGAAATCTTTAAGGAAGTGGAGAAGAGAGATGATATCCAATACCCCCGAAGCCGAGGAGTGCAATATGAAAGAACCAGAGAGATCATCCAGACTATGTGCCTATCATCAATTTAGGGGCCACTGTATCAATGACTGCCGAGACGTAAAAAAAATCGTGTAACAATTGATCGTGATGTATGCTTCAAAACTGGATTCCTACCAGGGGATATTACCGGAAGACACAACCCATGTACGGAGGACCACGAGGCTTTTTTTCCTACCAAGGGATATAGTTTCTGACTCTGTGTCGATGTAAGACTACTCTTCGACCAATGCATTAATAACTCAAATTATTTAATACTCCCTCCGTTTCAGGAAAAGAGTTACTTTCTCTTTAATTTTTGTTCCAACAAAAGAGTTACTTTCATATACAATATAACAAACTTTCAAAACTACCTTTGTTATTTTAAAAAATGTTATTATTCTCATTATAAAGATATATGTAGTATTATATTTTTGTTAGGGTAAATTTGGAAATAAATTACAAAAGTTATTCTCTCTCATCTTACCTTAACAATTGTGTAAATAGAAAAAATAACTCTTTTCCTGAAACGGAGGGAGTATTATATTTTTTTGGGGAGAAAAAATGATGATCATCCATACGGTACAGTGACAATGTGGGTAATCCACCCAGAACTCTTTGAGTTTGAAATAAATAAAATATAGTGATGCTACAATACAAAATGGGCATGTAAAGAAAGATTATTGGTGAATTATTGGAGTATGATAAGTTTCCCAAATTAGTATGTCTCCCTTCCATACTCCTATCCGGTTTTGTATTGCAGTACTAACTGAATTAAAAAATGACAAGTAAAATCTTATAATCTATATAAATACTGGTATAAACAACATAAATTTATAGCAAATTCAAAAACATCTTGCTAGCTAATTACACCTCCAAATCTCAAAAAAAGAAAGAAAGAAAGAAATCCATGGCTGCAGCTAAGTTTAGTATCAAAACCGCTTCATCATTCTTCTTAGTGCTGTATTCAACTCTGATCCTATTCTTTGCTCTGCCATGCTTTTCCGATCCCGACCCGCTGCAAGACTTTTGTGTTGCTGATTTGAAGTCCACAACAACTATTGTGAATGGGTACCCTTGCAAGCCAGTGTCTAATGTTACATCAAGTGATTTCTTCTATAGCGGATTGATGAATGAAGCGAGCACCGCGAATCCCTACGGGCTCGGAGCGACACCAGGTGATGTTACCGTCTTCCCTGGGTTAAACACCCAAGGACTTACGATAAACCGACTCGACCTCGCACCTGGTGGAATTGTTCCACTTCATACACACCCTCGAGCAAGTGAAGCTAATTTTGTCGTACAAGGTGAAGTCCTTTTTGGGTTCATAACTACTACTAATGTTTTGTACTCAAAGATTATGAAAGCTGGAGAGCTAAATATTATTCCTAGAGGACTCGTGCACTTTGCGAAGAACGTTGGACCGGGGAAAGCTTTCGTACTAGCTATTCTCAATAGCCAACTGCCCGGATTTTCAACAATTCCTAGAAACCTCTTTGGTTCTAACCCAACAATTCCTAATGATGTTTTAGCCAAGAACTTCATAATTGATGAGAGCGTCATTGCTAGCATAAAGTCTAAGTTTGTTAACTAACCAAAAGAAGCTAAGAATCCCGTGAATGCGCGCGGTATTTTGGTTTCACTATACCACGGGAAGATAGGTCTCTGGTGTGTGTGCATGTCGAGTCTTGTTACGTAATCTGTCGAATAAAGCAGCCGATGAGCTTACCAAGTATGCTTATTCTAATTCTTGTAATCAAGAATGGTGGAAACTACCACCTTCTCTACTGGAATCGTTCCTGTCTATGAGCAGGACTATGTAACTTTCTTATTTGGAATCAATGTTATTCCCTGTTTCAAGAAAATAGCTAAATGTGGTTGTAGTGGTAAAATATCCGATACACATGTCATTATTTATAGCAAAGGATTTATACTTCTATGATAAGTGAGAAGTACTGAAAAAAATCATTTGGTCTAACACAGGAGACGAGATGTATGTTGCATCAACTCAAGATCATGACATGTGAAATGTAGCAAAGGTAATCAACAATAAAAATTTTAATAAGGGTACAAGATATTATATGTTGCTGCAGAAGCACGCGCAAAATGTTCAGAAGCATTTAATACACCTGACACAACTCAGAAAGGGTATTCGCCTCGGACCATGGTCAATAGAACAACCCACTTCCCACCTCACGAGGTTGCGAAAGCGAAGCGAGGAAACAAGAATGCAATTGAGAGGTACCACGAACCTAGTCGGGGATGGTATTGACTACTTCGAGGACCACTCTCCGAATCAGAAGACAATAGCTTGGGTGTACACGTTTAACACTGTGTTGTATAACCCTCTTTTGTTGCCTATAAATACTAAACTTTGTCAAGGGAGGAGGGGAGGTTTTTTTAGTGAGAAAAGAAGGCAATAGTAAGCTAGAGAGAAGGTGTGCTTAAGTGTTTTGAGTTTTTTTGAGTCCAAGGATTGTAAGAAAAACTCATTCTAAATAATACCAAGGTTTACACCCCCGTTGACGTAGGTAATCATCTCGAACCACGTATATCTCTTGTGTGATTGTTATTACATTCTTGGTTTACTTAATTGTCTTCTTACTTATGAATGAATGGTTAGATATAAGTAGTTAGATTTTATGCAACTACATTTTGGCGCTAGAAACAGGGATGAGTAACATCTTGTTGAGCACCTTTGTGGTTTGAACTTCGCTAACAGCTAGATCAATAAGCTCCAAAGTATCTCTGATCTTTATAGAAGCTAAGAGATCGTTTATTGAAGATAAAATATTAATATTGTAGTTGGATATCATTCATAACTTTCATATATGGAAGCTTCATAGTGTTAACAATCATTGGTGAAGTTTAAAGAGTTTTGATAAAGGTATTTGCATTGTTGTTTAGGTTCTTTTTGGTCGCATTAATCTACAAGCTCCAACATATCTATGATCTGATGTATGAAGCTCGGGTACATGAAACAACCGCTTTCCCCCTTATAACAGACTAGAGTATTTCTTTCAACCTGCGTAGTAGTCTTTCCAAAACCCTAAAAAGAAATTTTCTGATTTACCTAATAAAAGATGGAAACCTCCTCAGTATAAGGTCCGGGAAACCTAGGCCCAAGGCATTAATAACCTAAACCTCGCCATTGAGGTTGAAATTTAAACTTCTCAAACTCTCTGGAAATTTTAAGTTCAAGCGAGGAGGAGTTAGGATTATAGGAAGTGCAAGATCTTAGATATGAAAATATCTTTGCGTCTTACCATGAAGGCTAAAAGAAAGAATTTCCTCCAGTCATTGGAATCAATATTCCGTCTATCATACAATTAGACTTGCATTAAAAGATAAATAAAGCAGACCCGGTATTTGGATGTGACGTTCTTTTAAAAAAAAAAACACCCGGACCACTACAGATCCATTTCAAAGTCGTAAAACTATGATATAGACCAGAAACAACTAACCCAGAACTCTGACATCTGTACAAACTTTGGAACATAGGGGTATGGACCCAGTAAGTAAAATTGTGAAGTATGCTTTGTTTCCTTTAATAGGTTATGATTAATCTGTGTGTTCCCTCTTCTGGACATAGGTAATCACTCAGCAAGAGTATGAACCAATGGTGAGCTCATCTGCTCCGACGCAAAATCTGCGAAGTCGCACAACTGCAGGAGCGAGTTTGCAAGAAGGAATAATAACATCAAGGAAGGAAAGCAATCTCAACCCTAGACAGATCTTAAGACGAGTGTTACAACCCGAAATGCCTCCAGTGATCGAACGTCCAAATGATGGACCTATCATGGGAAACCAAGGGAATCTAGGTGAAGGAGAGTACCCACCAGACGGATTATCAGCCTCGGAAAGCAAAGAGGATCAAATCAGGAGAAAGGGTCCACGAAGAAGCAGGGCAGGGCGCAATAGCAGAAGAAGCACAAAGGGAAGCGGTCGAGCGGAGAGACAACACCATATCATGTTAGGAAAAAGGAATATGGTCGAAGAAGGCAATGTTCTGAGAAGAGATAATCCTTCCAGTCATAAGAGCACATATGCGACTTTAGCTAAAATCCTGGCCAATCAGCAGAAGCAGGGAGAAATGATGAGGATTCTCGAACGAATGAACTTGCATTTAGAACAAGAGAATAATTTACTCAAAGACAGAAAGGTGAGGTATGGAAGGCTATTAAGGGAACATTCTAGGGAAGAATCAAGCGACAACACCAATCCAGTGGCAAGTGGCCCGATGATGCAGATGAGCAGGTTATAGCCTATTTGGAAGCTAAAGACCCGAGTGTCGTAATATAGCTCAAGAAGGGTCCATTTTGATTGGAAAAGGGCCAACGATCAAGACATGACACGACTTTGTCTCACGGTCTTCAGATTTTATCCAAATTCCATCGTTTAGGGCTTCAAACAGGCGTTTTTGCTATTTTAGGAAAATTTTTGTTTTGTTAATAACTTCTTCGTTAGGAGTCCGTTTGGGTCGCCGTTTGCGGAAAATAATTTTATTTTATGATTATTTTCATTATTTTTGGTCGACCAAAATTTTCCAAAAATAGCAAATTAGGAATTGAGTCGGTTTAGGTTTTTTTTCCATCCTTTCTTGACTAGCAAGTTAGTGTTTTTCCGAAAGTCTATAAAGGGTCCTCCATGTATTATTTTAAACAATTGAAGTTGATTAATAAGAATTAATTTCTTAAACTTGTTCAAGTTTAATCGATTATTATTTAAAGTCGGAAAATCGAAGTCTAAATAATTATCGTTGTTCATAGTCGATATTCCTAGGAATATTTGAAGTCTGAACAAAACATTACTTTTCTTTCTTTTCTTTATTATCCGCTGCATCACCCGATCAGAACAACCCCTTACCAGAGTCCAACCCCCCGAGCCGATTCCCCCCAGGGAACTCACCCCATAACAGAGAAGGCAGCCCAGTAGGTATTACAGGGTTAATGAGGATTCAACTTCAGAGAAGAGGCGAGAAAATCGAAGAAGAGGTGCGAGCATGGTGGACAAGCTCATGAGTCTGGAAACTATGATTAGAAAGATGGCAAGCAAGGGAGATGATAACAAGTTAGCTGAAGTGATGACAGAAGTAGAAAAAAGACCCTTCACAAGCGATAACACCAATCCTACAAAGCGTGATTTTGTTCTCGAGTTACAATGAAATAACTCCACCAACTTGAACAATAACCTTAATTTGACCTCCTTTAATTAAAAAAAGGAGGAGGTCAATCAAAAACGAGATGTTACATAATCAAAGATCCAACTGATCACCATGTATGTATTGTAAATATGCGGTTACGAATAATCCAAAGTAATAGGAATTAGACCTAACACGATTCCAAATAGTAAAACTTTAATAATTTCGGTTTGTTTGAAATGGGAAAAGAGAGAGGTAATATTTATTCTTAAATATAAATCCGAATCAATAACGAATCTCAATGATCAAGACTTGACAATTGACGCAGGAAGTCACTATAGAATACCTAGAATCTCACAGAAAGGTTTTTCTAGTGAATTGTCCATTCAATTCATTTCAAATAAGTCGTATTTTGCTCAGACCAATAAAAAGAGCGGGAGTTATAGTTGAAGCCGCCAGTAGAAAACCGAAATAACTAGTTAGAGTAGGCATAAGGGAGCTAAATAAGACACGTTTTTTTTATACATATGGTGATAAAACATTTACCTAAGTTTACATTAAAAAAAAAAAAGAAACTGAAAAATTATGCTCCAATGAATTCTTTTTGATTCATCAATCATCAAAGACGGCACTAACAAAGATAGGGTGATAGAAGTAGAAAAAAGACTGATCTAGTGATCCATCGTCTGTAACATCTACCGATTCTGTTATTTTGAATCAACAGATTCGTTGAGCAACTATTGAGTCAAGTAAAAAGAAAAAACTTTGTAGTGGAATTTTATTCATTTCATAAAGTAAACTATTTTTGAATCACTATGGAATCAAAATATAAATCTTTTCCATTTTTGTTTATTTATTTTTTAATTGCATATAATCAAGTTTCCTTTTTGGAGTAAAGGACCTTATCACAACACCTTTAACCTCATAAAATGAAGTCGTAGGCTCTTTAATTGTACATAATATCTCACAAATGCTAAAAAAAATATCGCACCATCGTTGGACGAAATAAAAGCTTTATTTCATGACAAATCAATTCTAAGACTAGTCATTTTATTATCTTTTCCTTTTAGGTTATACATGCAGCCTTTTCATATTAGGGAATCCCTCTCTTGTATCTAGGTCAAGAAGGAAAAGAACCTTTGACTATAATACGATAATGGTTGCATCACGAATATTGATTGATTCTTCCTTTTATTTCTTTGGTCAAATACTATCTACTCCTATTATTATATTATTAACCGATTATTTGAACTGAAAGGATTTGAAGAAAAACCCGTTATCTACAACCAAGAAAAGAGATTTCTAGATTTCGTATCTAATAAAATTGTGTAAATATGATAACATCTTTCATTAATTATTAGAACCCAACCTCACGGACTAAAGCTTCATCAGATCTTCAGTTTCTAGTCCAAAACTAGTAATGAAAAGAACCTTATATTACTACAGTACATAAATTTTCGGTTGAATAACACATCATCCTTATATATAAAATCTGCATATATGGATATCTGAATAGAAATAAGCTGAATGCTATGGATTGTGGGAAGCTATGGGATAGACAGAGCAACTTGGACTTCAACAGGTCTGCTTCGAGAGTGATGCTCAGACTGTAGTTGATGCAATCAATGGTGATATTCACATAGTAGCATGGAAAAATATTTTTATTGTTTTAGACATTAAAGCTAAGCTGAGCGGTAATCCATTATGGACCTACAACTATATTAATCGAGTTTATAATAAGCCTGTAATAGGCTAGCTAAGCACGCAAGAGTCTTTAAAGTTTTTAAGATTTGGTTCCATCACCCTCCCAGTTTTATTGATAGTGCAATACTGGAGGACAGAAACAATGTAGTATTTGATTCTATTTAGTAAATCTTTCTTTCTGTTTCAAAGAAAAAAAATGCATTTGAACTTTGCAAGTTTAGTCCTTAATAATTAGGGGCAATTTTTATGTAATTTTAATTTTTTACTTTAATAAATCTTCTCTTTCGATCTAAAAAAACTTGTGTCACTGATTTTTAATTATGGCGCATAAGTCATGTTAAGACTCTAGAGAATAATTCATGTTAAGAGAACAGATCCCTGGAACTTTTGTATTATGCTAAACTAAACCCCAAACCACTGAACCATGTATTTTATTGATTAATATACATGTTATATGTATACTTCATCTAAATCCAGAATTTAAGAGTCAATTTTTCTACACATTCCTTTAAAAAGTATATATCTCATATTTTAATTTAATTGATTGATTAGTTAATGAATGAATCTATTACCGTCTATGTTTAGGGGATTTCGAATCTCATCGTATAATTTCTAAAATTAAATACGGTGAATATTAATGTGTCAATATACACTTTTTAAAGGAGTGTGTAAAAATATTAAACTCAGAATTCAATATAGAATATGCTAAAGAAAAAAGCATATATCTTAAAAATTGTTAAGCCATAATTTTTGTGTCGAATATATACGTACATACGTATATCCTTCTGACTTATTTTTATTTTTAGTGGACCAAATTTAGGTCATTATGCGAATTGTGGTCACATGCTTTACTTTGAATTTGAATAATGGTAGGTCATTTAGCCCATTTTAATCACATATCTCAGTGGGATATTATTATGGGTGATTGCAGATTTTAAATTAATTCTGTAACAATTATAGGTGGCCGATATTGGATGATGGTGCAAATTTTGAATCATGGGCGACAACTTAGGCCGCATATAAATTTTCTTCACCATCATCATTTTTAAAAGCAATTTATGTATATTAATCCACAATTTATATGTTTAATAACTTCTTCCTTGCTTTAAAAAATAAAAAAGATAATAAAAAAACTTCTTCCCAATATTTATATCCATTTTATATGTAAATTTACATTTTTTTTGGTGCTAGAAGATAACAACCATAATCCATTTAATGTATTTTATGCATGCCACCCAAAATATATTTTATCTCATTTTATTTTTTTAATATAATTTTTTTTTTCAAAGCGTAATTTTTTTTAATATAGTGATTATATGCAGTGTATTCCACCCAAAATTTTAACTAATTAATTTGATTTAAAATAAATACATATTAGAGCTCCAATTCGAAAAGGGACTGTAGATATAGGAATATATGATAAGCTTCCCAAATTAGTACGTCTCCCTTTCATTAATCAATGAGTCTTTTTTTCCTTTTATGGATATGTTTTCGAAAAGTCGTTTACCTTTATTGAAACTAGAAAGGGGCAACCAATACAGCCTAATTGTTAGTGCAATTTTAGAGGATATTTCCAAATAAAGATTATATTTTATATTTGTTCTTATATAATTATTTTTTTAAGATAACACTCTAATCATTGGAGATATTATATTTTAGGCTCATCGTTGGAGATGCTTCAAATACTTAGATGAGATTACATGGTTAAGGATTATTTGCGCTATGTATTGTGATGATATGGGACTCACTATATATATGAACATGTTAATTTAGACGTATTTGTTGTGCTGTCCCAATAATTTAGGTGTGTTGTGCCGTGTGAAAATACTTATTTTATGTTTTCCAAAGGAAAAAAAAACTCATATCTTACCACATAGAGCAGTTTAATGAATTTTTAAGATAATTATAACAAATTTAGATACACTAAAATCTTACGTAGAATAATATCTATTGCATGAATCATGATAGAAGAAGAGCGTCTACTTAGAATCAACTTGCAACAATTTATTTTAAAAAATTAACATATCATTTTACATGATAATAATTACTTCATTATTTATTTTATTATTAAATGAACGCCAAAAATAATAGATTTACAACATCAATTTTATATTTTAAGAATTTATTTGTTATTTAATAAATTTAAACATTACATGCATCATCATAAAATAAATTAACATGAAACTGGTCAAAAATTAGCTATACTTTTTGTGAAACATATATGTAGTACGGTGTATAATTGTGTTGTACTTTATTGTGCATAATTGTGTTGTGCTTTATTGTGTTATATGATGTGTTTATTCGTATTGTGTGTTGTATTTATTGTGTTTCGTGTTTATCCGTGCTACATAGTCAATGACGGAACTAGGATGCCAATATTGGAGGGGCTTAACATATATTTAGAAGTTGGTTGGGCTTAACCTTTTTTTCTCGCAACGGGCTTTAAGCCTATACTTTATCAACCAACTTTATAATAGGTTGAAGCAGTAAAACAAACGAGGGGGCTTGAGTCTGGATAAGCTAGACTCTAATTCCACCCTTGTGCATAGTACAATGTATTATGTGCCGATTATACTAGCACAACACATCACACAAAGTTACCAAATTATATCAGGTCGCATGTGAGAATTTTCCCCAAAGAAAAGAATGGATAGATGATGAGGGATTGATTAATCAAAGGGAGACATTATTGAAGTCCATGGGCCAAACTAACCTCGAAAACCTGCCTGTAAGGTTAGGGTTGTTCAAGACTCATAAACCGCAGGATCTTAAGTTCCCCATACAATATGAGACTAATCTCAACACGCCCCCTCATGTGTAACCTCGTTTGGTCTAACACATGGACATTAATCGGGTGACGCAGAATATATACGGTCATATTAGACTCGTCATAAATTACCTGTTCTGATACTATATTAAAATCCATAAACCTAACTAAACTCAAAAACCGGATTACAAGATTAGGGATACCCAAAACTTATAAACTGCCTGATCTTAAATTGCCCATATAATATGGGACTAATCTCAACAGATATAACTATTTTAGAAAACTTATCTTATCATACTCCTCCATTCATACTCATTTTTTACGTGTCGTTTTTGTAATGAGAGCAGCACTAATTGAATTAAATAACGACTACAACTAAAAGCAACATAAATTTTTTAGCAAACTCAAAAACATTATTACACCTTCAAATCTCAAAGAGGGAAAGAAAGAAAGAAATCCATGGCTGCAGCTAAGTTTAGTATCAAAACTGCATCATCATTTTTCTTAGTTCTTTATTCAACTATGATCCTATTCTTTACTCTGCCATGCTTTTCCGATCCCGACCGGCTCCAAGACTTTTGTGTTGCTGATTTGAGCTCCAGCACAACTATTACGATTGGGTACCCTTGCAAGCCAGTGTCTAATGTTACATCAAATTATTTCTTCTACAATGGCTTGATGGATGATGCAAGCACATTGAATCCCTTATAAAGACTACACATGGTTAAGTTTAAACAAGATATTTGCCCACACACTTTATTGATATGAATATATGAGTATATATACAAGATATTACAACTTAAGATAGAAAACAAGATATGTGTAATTGTTAAAAATATGCCTATAGAATCTGCCATGAATATTTGATTGATCTGCTAAGGATATATGAGTCAATGCCAAGATATTCTTCCTTCAATATAGGCTGGATATGCTATGTACACGGTTCCCTTATACGCCCTCGCAAGATTGGGGTTCCATCGGCAAAGCCAATCTTGTTGTGCAGCACAGCTGTACGTTGTTTCGATAGTGGTTTGGTAAGAAGATCAGCAAGCTGATCCTGGGTATGAACATGTCTGACTTGGAGACTTTTCTTCTGAACTAGGTAATGCACAAAATGAAGGTCTATTTGGATATGTTTCATACGTGAGTGATTAACTGGGTTAAGACTCAGGTGTGTGGCTCCAATGTTGTCACATAGCAGTTGAGGAGGATCTTTGAGTGGAAAGCCAAGTTCTTGAAGTAGTGTTAACATCCACATTGATTCAGAAGCTGCATTGTCTAGGGCCCTGTATTCGACTTCTATGGAGGATCTTGCAACTGCACGTTGCTTCTTAGAGCACCAGGAGATTGGATTTGATCCCAAGAAACTGATGTAGGCAGAGGTTGATGTGCGATCATCCATGTTTCCAGTCCAATCAATATTTGTGTATGTCCGAAGAACAGAAGGTCCACTTTTAAGAATCTGAATGCCATAGAAGATGGTTTGCTTTAGGTACCTGAGTAGTCGTTTGGCAGCTGTCCTGTGAGTTGTAGTTGGCTTGTGCATGAATTGAGATAGTTTTTTTACTGCAAAGGAGATGTCTGGACGTGTCAGGGACATATATTGAAGGCTGCCTATTAATCGACGAAACTTAGAACTGTCCACAGCGGCTGTACCATCAACCAGTTGAAGAGGTTGTGATGTAGAGAGAGGAGTGGAGACATCTTTTGCATCACTCATGCTTATAGTGTCCAATAGTTCTCGAATGTATTTCTGTTGGGAGAGAAATAATCCTGCCTTTGTGGGAATGACCTCAATTCCTAAGAAGTAGTGAAGAGAGCCCATGTCTTTTAGAGAGAACATATCACCCAACTTTGTAATGGTAGAGTTCACAAAGTCTGAGTTGTTGCATGTGATGATAAGATCATCAACATAAACCAACAGATAGCATATTGTAGCCCCTTTACTATATATGAATAGAGAGTAGTCTGTCTTGGAGTTTCGAAAACCCAATTGAAGAATGGCAGTTTTGAGAGCAGTGTACCAGGCTCGTGGTGCTTGTTTTAGCCCATAGATGGCCTTGTGTAGCTTGCACACATGATATTGCCTGGACAAATCTTTAAAACCTGGAAGTTGTGCCATGAAAACAGTTTCAGTTAAGGCCCCGTTCAGAAAAGCATTGTTTACATCCATCTCCTGCAAAACCCATCCATTCATGACTACAATAGATATCATAGTTCGTATTGTCGCTGGTTTAACCACAGGACTGAAGGTCTCTGTGTAGTCAATGCCCGGCCGTTGGTTGTAACCTTTTGCCACAAGTCTGGCTTTGAACTTTTCAACTGAGCCATCAGTTCTTTCTTGACCCTGAAAATCCACTTGCACCCAACTGGTTTACACTCACCTTTGGGTAAAACTAGATCCCAAGTACCATGTTTCATTAAGGCAGTTACCTCTGTAGACATGGACTCACGCCATTGAGGATGAGCTAATGCTTGGATAAAAATGGTGGGTTCAATGGTGTGAGGAAGAGGGTGTTTTGAAGTTATGTGTACCTGTTTTGGTTTGAAGATTTGATTCATGGACCGTGTGGTCATGTTATGGGTACGTTGAGCTTGGGATTGTTGGGTGAGACCCTGAGCTACAGGAGATGTTGTTGTGCATGGATGTACATCGGATGGATGTACATCGGATGCTTCAGGCCTGTTTGCACCTGGGAAGGACTGGTGATGGTTGTTTGCAGCTGTAACCGGCAGTGTGGATGGTTGAGTACCCTGAGCTACAGGAGATGTCGATGTACAGGGATGGACATCGGCTTCAGGAAATGCTGGTGATTCTGAAGAAGATTCAGACCAGTTTTCACCTGGAAAGGATTGTTGGTGGTTGTCTGCAGCTGGAGACACAACAGGAGTTAAAGATGCAGGGGTGGCAGAGTTACTTGGGGAGGATATAACAACGGCAGAGACACCTTCTGGAGACTGTATGGTTGTTTGTACACCTGTGACCAGCAATGTGGGTGGCTGAGTATCGAAGTGTAGCGGTAGGAACTGGTGGAGCTCTAGAGAAGGCCGAGTGAGTGCACAGGGCACAGATGACCCTTGAGTGAGATATTTTTGATGTTCATCAAATATCACATGGCGAGAAATGAAGATTTTCTTTGTTTGGGGTTCAGAACATTTGTAATCATTTTGAGTTGGTGAATAGCCAAGGAAGAAACAGGCTTTGGATTTTGGTTGCATTTTGTTTGAGTTGTATGCCTTTGTTAGAGGATAACAGATAGACCCAAAAAAATTTAACTTTAGATAGTTTGGTGATTGACCAAAGAGATCTTCAAAGGGGGATTTGTTTTTGAGAAGAGGTGTGGGTTGACGGTTTATGAGATATGAGGTTTTCTGAAAAGCATGTGGCCGAAATGAATAATCCAGGTTGGCATCATAAAGAAGGGTGAGACCTGTTTCGACTAGATGACGGTACCGACGCTCAGAAACACCATTTTGTTGTGGAGTGTGAGGAACAGTGGTGAGATGAGTGATTCCATGAAGCAAGAGATATGATTTTAAAGCAATAAACTCACCTCCGTTGTTAGAGTATAGTGTTTTCATTGATTTCTGAAAGCGATTTTCGACAAATGTTTTGAATTGCGGAAAAATTATAGAGACACCAGATTTTAGAACCATATATATTTTATATAATGATCCATCAATCCCTGTATAACTCGCGGGTCCCCACACATCTGTGTAAATGAGTTCAAGAGGTTCACGACTTTGTAGGCTTGTGACAGGAAATGGTTGTTGATGTGCTTTATTAATAGAACATGAATGACATATTGAAGATAAATTTTTATGAGAAGAAATAGGAAGAGGAAAATTCTTAATAAGGCGATGGACAATTTTAAGAGAAGGATGTCCAAGACGCTTGTGACATCCTTCAATGGAAGTCCTTTCATGCACATTAGCAACCTTTGGTGTTGCCGTCAATGATTCCGGAAAGGTGTAGATGCCATTGCTACATGCTCCTTTTAGTAAAATCGCCCCCGTGATCTTGTCCTTACAAAAAAATGGAACAGATGAAATTCAACAAAGACATCATTTTGTTTGGTTAGATGATGCACATATATTAAATTTTTGCAGAGATTGGGAAAATAAAGAGTGTCTCGTCGTGTAAATGTTCGATGTGGCGTTGTCAAAGCTAATGAACCAACATGTGATACAGCCAAACCTGAGCCATCACCAAGAATTATTTCATCAGTTCCATCATACTCTGAATGTATGGATAAATTAGATAGGTCACTAGTGATGTTATGAGAGGATGCCAAATCAAGAAGCCATATTTTGTCTTTGGCTGCAGCTATAGTAACACAGTTTACAGACGTTGGATGTGAGTGAAGCTGAGAACAGGCTTTGGCCGTATGTCCTATCTGGTCACACAGTTGACACTTTGGTTGATAACACCTGGTGGATGAAGTGGGCTTACCAGTGCCTGTGTTGAAGCGTCTTCCATTACGCTGAAATCCTGTTGAGTACCTGCCTGAATTGATGTTTGAGGGTTGTCTGGAGTGATCATTATGTTTGTAGAATCTCTGATAACGTCCTTCCAGTACTGCTGATTTTGTTCTTGTATAGTTGGCAGACACAACAACACTTTGTGTTGTAGTTTCCAGACGCCTTAGATAGGCTTCATGACTAACTAGTAAGTCATGCAGTTCTTCAAATGTCAGGGATGTTTCTCGGGTACGAATTAGCGCTGCAATCTCTCTAAATTCTGTACCTAGACCGTTTAACACATAGAGGGTCAGGTCATCATCGAAAATAGAGTGATCTATAATGGCTAGTTCTTCTACCAGGTTTTTCACAGCATGAAGGTATTCTGTGATACTTCTGTTTGCACGCTGAATTAATATGAGATCTTCCTTCAACTGTATTGCTCTAGTCCTAGACCGGATAGCATAGAGGTGACTGAGCTTTTTCCAGGCTGCATGAGAAGATTTTGTTGGGGCTATTAAGGGTGTTATGGAGGCTGAAGTAGATGCTATATTGCACTGAGGATAAGTTTATTTTGTTTGATCCAATGAGTCTTGTGAAGCTCATCTGTAGGGGATCCATCTGAGGTTGGTCATGAAAAGGTTCCTTCGACATAATTGAGAAGGTCATAACGAATGAGAAGTGCTTCAAATTGAGCACTCAATTGAGGGAAAGTGGTGGGGGTTAGTTTTTCATTGATTTGGGTAGTGATGTTGAGTGCAATAAGAGGCTTGTCAGATGTAGAGGGAGGTTGGGTATTGATGGTGAAGTTTGGTGTCTGACTTGAAGTAGAGGAAGCCATTGTATTTCTCGTTGGATATTCTATGGATCTGATACCATATTACAAATTAAGATAGGAAACAAGATATATATAATTGCTACAAATATGCCGATAGAATCTGCCAGGAATATTTGATTGATCTGCTAACGATATATGAGTCATTGCCAGATATTTTTCCTTCAATGTATGCTGGATATGCTATGTACACGGTTCCCTTATATCATTTACGGTTAGGACTGAGTTTAGGTGATGTTAACAGCTTTAAACACAGTTGGGCTTTTGGTGATTCGAGTCGACTTGGGACCTGGAGGAATTGTTCCATTTGATACACACCCTCGAGCAAGTAAAGCTAGTTTTGTCATAATAGGGGAAGTCCTTATTGGGTTTATAAGCACCAGTAATGTTTTATACTCAAAGGTTGTGAAATCTGGAGAGATGTCTATTGTTCCTCGAGGACTTGTGCACATTCTAAAGAACGTTGGACCGTTGAAGGCTGTCGTGTTATCTTTTTTCAATAGTCAACTTCCCGGAACTGCATCAATTCCTAATAATCTCTTTTGCTTCTAATCCAACGATTCCTAATGATATTTTAGCTAAGAACTTCCTAGTTGATGAGACCGTCATCGCTAGCATAAAGTCTAAGTTTGGTAACTAACCAAAAGAAGCTAAGAATCTCGTGAATGCGCGTGGTTATTTGGTTCGACTGTACCTTGGGAAGATAGGTCTCTAGTGTGTGTGCATGTCGAGTCTTGTTACGTAATTTGTCGAATAAAGCAGCCGATGAGCTTGCCAAGTATGCTAAGTCTAATTCTTGTAATCGAGAGTGGTGGCAACAACCACCTTCTCTACTTGAATCGTTCATGTTTATGATAGTCTGGAAGAGATTAATACACTTAATTGCAAGGGCTTAAATTTTTGGGAAAATTGGTCTATTACCCAAGATTCCTTAAATTATGGTTCTAGAGGGAATGTAAAAATAAGGAATGAGTGAAATGGACACAAAAAAAAACAAGACAATTATGTCCCTCATCTTTATATTTATTTATTTTTATTCTTTCTCTCTCCAATTTAAAAACAAATCACAAAAACATTCATAACTTTCAAAATATATATCCGATTTTAATAAAACTTATATTTTTAAAAAGGATTTTATATTATTTACAAAACAAGATCCATTGTTGATTGTACAAAAGTTTCTTTTTCGAAAGAAAATAGCTAGGATGAAACTGGTTGCATCCTGAATTAAAATAAAATAGAAAAAGTTATTCGAAAAATAGCTTGGATGAAACTGGATGCATCCTGATTTAAACTAAGAAAATAAAAATATTCGAATAAAAGCTAGGATGAAACTGGTTGCATTCTGGTTTAAAGTAAAAATTGAAAAAAAATATTCGAAAATAGCAATGATGAATCTGGTTGCATCCTAACTTGAATTTTTTTTCATCCATGTTTATACTAGTATGAAACTAGTATCATCATGCTCAAGACACTCTCAAAAGATTGGTACATGGCTCAAAAGTGCTTGAGAATAAGCAAATAAGCTAAAAATACTAAAACAGGAAATCTACAACGTTTTTATGGTGTTACAGATTAACTATTGCAACGAAGTTGAAGATAAACTTACGAAGCTGAAGATAAACGTTGTTGATTGGTTGAAGAAACCGTTGCAACTGAAGATAAACGTTGCGAAGCTGAAGATAAACGTTGCTGATTGGTTGAAGAAACCGTTGCAGCTGAAGATAAACATTGCAAACCTAAAGATAAACGTTGCTGATGGGTTGAAGAAACCGTTGTCTTTTCTCTGTTCTTCTCGTCTTCTTCAGCAGCAGCAGCACAAAATTTTTGGATTGATTTTTTTCGCTTTGTTTAGCTTCATGAACTCGACCCAACCTTCCTAACATCTTTTGTGACTCAACCAAATCTTTTATACACCACAGTAACAACAACAACTGGTAGAGAAGAGGTTTTCCCGGGTTTCCCTGCATATAGACATTCATCAGCAACTAAAGTTCAAATTAAAGCTAGTCGAAATCACCCAATTTACAATTAGCATGTTCAGTTTATTGTTTTTGAAAGATCTCGATAGCGTAAGTAGAAAAATAAAATAGCATACAGTTCATAAACAAGGAAATACCTTTCTTGCCAGAGAAACCATCAAATGCTTGTCCATATGTAGTGGACTAATTTGAAAAAAGACCAAAAACTTGATTGGGGAGATAAGGGTATTTTAATATATGGGTATAAAAATCAGTTATAGAAATTGGATAAAAAATCCAATTTAAATATTAAAAAAATATTTTAAATATTTATGGGTATTTAAACAATATCTACTTTTATACATCTCATAGACTCATATAAACCAATATAAAAAATTTTAAACCAATTAACTATAGAATTAAAGAGTACCGTGTTTCCGGTACAAATAACATATAACCGCATACGTTTTATTACATCCAACATGGAATTAATACAAACATAGGTAAACTATATCAAATTAAGAGGAGAAACACACACAATAAATGTTACAATACCTACATATATGTAAGAATATAAATATATGGTATGCGGTTCGATCAGAATCCAGCGAGTAATTTAAGCAGGGGGACAACATTTTGGGCATTCACAGCACGGCGTGTAAACACCATTACTGCATCTAATTTCTGGGCATACTCTATTCGGATCCCAATTTGGTACTATGTCTGAGCACAAAACCGCTAGGCACACAATTTCTGGGCACGTATTTACGCGATCATCCTGGAGTAACATCCCTGCAAGATCCATGCACACAAACGATTAGTTGATAATTACATATATGTGCAGTAAACGTTGAAAGACGTTAGACAATAGCAAAAGTAGCCTTACTGCTGGCAGAAGAGGCTGCAGGCATGGCAACCAAGGCAAGCAAGAAGTAGCAAAGGAACATACTGATCTTCGCCATGAGTACCGAACGAATGATTTTTCTTCTTTTTTGATACTAATATCAAGTATGTATGTACGTATCTTCTGTCGATGATTTAGGTATTGATGAATGATGATAATGCTAACTTACCTATATTTATAGGTAATGTACAAATGAAAAAATATCAATTTTAATTGCAAAATAAATCAGTAGAATATAAGAAAGTCTTTGTTCTTTGTTTAGTTTTTCTTTTAATTTATGTCAATACGTTATCAATTTTAGCACGAGTACTATTTTTAAGTTTGAATTTTTAAGATGCATATCTGATCAGGTTGGTGTTACTCTTGGCTCAGATGGTGTTCCTAATTGTCGGCTCTTGCCCCTTATTCTCTGTTCATACTGTTTTGATTTATGTGGCATGATAACTTTCAAACTTGGGTTTTTGTTTAGTTAACCTCATTAATAATCAAGAACTTAAAAGATAATCTCGAAACTGAGACAGATAAATTTATTTATTTAAGCTAACAATGGTGAAGCTAAGAAGCAAAAACTCAACTTCTATAGTGAAGTGTAGGATAACAGATACTGGTGTAGGTAAAGCTAGAGGTGTAAAATATGTCGTGTCAGCATGTTTACGGCATAACAAAGTACGTTAAAACTTGAGCAAAGCACAACACGTCATTTGAGTCGGTACAGTATGGTACATCACGTTAGTTTAGTGTGTTGTGCCAGATTAATAGGCACATTGGCATAATACAACACACGGTATTGATAAACATGTGGCATAGCACAGCACGACACACTAAGAAAGGACGTCATAACATGCATAAAACACTACACAACACGGTATAATACATCATTTTCATGTATATTTTACAAAAGAATCATTATTCTAGCCCATTTTTAACATTTTATAGTCAAAGAAAAAGACAACCAAAGGCAAGAGGTTAGACCTGATGGCGAATACCACAATCCCTGACTGGGCACCTGCACAATCGGCCCATCGTCATGGGAAACAAGCCTGCAAGATGGCGTGACAACTTCTAGACAAGAGGACAACCAACTTATTGAAGTTCATGAGCCTAACTAACCTCGAAAACCGGCTTGCAAAGTTAGGGTTGTCTATGTTTATACACTGCAGGAGTTTAAGTTGTCCATCCAATATGGGACTAATCTCAACATGCCCATTCACGTATAGCTTCTTTGGGTCTAACATGTGGACATTAAACCGGATGACGCAGAGTAGAGGTGCGGTCAAATGACTCGTCACAAATTGTCTACTCTGATACCATATTGAAGTTCATGGACCTGACTAACTTCGAAAATCGGCTTGCAGGATTAGAATCGTCAAAGGCTTATAAATTTGAAGATCTTAAGTTGTTCATCCAATATGAGACTAATCTCAACACAACTTCCATAGAATAAAGGACTCGTCTCACATTCGGATCTCTTCTAAGGCTGGAAGGAGTCCCGATGGCAGGAATCAGCACCTTAGTCACCCCCATGGAACTACTGGAGGCCGGAGGACCCGTTGGATGGATTAACAGCTACGGATAATGAGGAACAGGCAGACAAGATGGCAATGGACTTGTCCCGAGAAACAGAGCGATAAGCCCAAGAGGAAAATGATCGGGACTCTGAACGATTATTCTAGCTAGATCCGACTCAAGAAACCATTAACCCATTTCCCAAAGGAGAATCCTGAAAGCACATACGGATTCTCAAAAGCAAAAAGAAACAAGAACCGCGCGTAAAGGAGCTGGAAAGAAAATGACCACCACAAAGAAAGGAGGAAGGACTTAAGGACGCCAGAAGGCAAAGGTGGCAGATAAAAATCTCGGACAACACCAGCTCTAGAGACAATACCAGACCAAGGAGGAAGAACACCCCTAGAGAGATCACCAATGAAAGAGACCACGAACTATATATACGCGAATGAGTTGCTCCTAACCAGGGGGATTATCCCCGAAAGTATGGAATTCACGAGGATTCGAGTTCCGAGGACGAAGAGACTGGACCCAAGGATAATAGTCGCGATAAGAAGATGGAAGGAAAAATCAAGAATCTAAAGTCCATGGTCAAGCAGATGAAATAAAAAGAAAACGGAAAGAATATCGTTGTGGTCATGGCAGAAGTCAAGAGAACGTCGTTCATAAAGAGCTGATGAACACAGCTTTCCCTCCAAAATGCTCCCTGCCGACATTTGCCACTTACTTCGATGGTTCGGGGGATGTAGTCAACACATAAAGATATACAATACGCACTCCTCCAACGTAGTGATGTGCAAATTCTTTCCCGTAAGTCTCACTGACGAGACTTTTACTTGATTCAATTTGCTTGGTAAAAGCTCCATCAACGATTTCTAGGAGCTATCTGAGACACTCGCTTTAATCTTTCCTTTTATTCGTGGATGTAGATATCATTACTGAATTACGTAGAAAAAATTGTGTGTTTTAAATGTTACAAGTTGCATTTATCTTGTTTTAAATCGTTATATAGTTTTTTCTTAAGTATGAATGGTGTAATAAACTCACTGCTAAGTAATAAACTCACTGCTAAAATCAAAATTCATCTACGTTCTAATTTACGATTTAACAAAATAAAATAAAGTAACGAACTATATGAATGTGAAGAAATATAAAACGAGGTAAAAGAATATAACAAGTATATGTATATACTTACTCGATGAAAGGGGTGACATGACAATCAAAACAACTAAGGAGCAAAGGAAAATACTGATCTTAGCCATGACTGATCAGATTCTTCTTTGATTTGTACTTGTTTAGATGTTTATGATCATCTACTAAAAGTAACATCCATATTTATAGGCACGATAATACAGACCAACTTAGAAATAGTGCTAATTTTAAATTAATTATCTGCCAGCTACAGATTAACAATATGATGATATATTGATTCAATAAATCATGACATGCATCCCTTAATCTATTTTGTGTAAAGGGAACGACGTTTAATCTCTGATTGATTTTGCAGGTGTACTATCATATAATATTAATTTTTCACTTGAAATTGCCAGTAAAAATTCTCTAAGAAATTAAAAAAATATATATGTTTTGGCCGGCCATATCCCATCTCAGATGTAGGAATATTTGCTAGAATGCTAGCTGGACACCCATCGATATTGAAACACATAACTTAGGTGTTATGATTTGTGTTCTTGTAAAGCGAATTACAGAAAAACGCAAAATTTTCGGAAAAAAAATAAAAGAAAAACATGAACCTGACGTGAATCGAACACGCAACCTTCTGATCTGGAGTCAGACGCGCTACCATTGCGCCACAGATCCTATAGTTGACAATGTGCCTCACAGAAATGGATTAGTATCTATGAATTGTTCAAACTTATAACTACAACAGTTACCAACATTTACAATCATCCATCAGAAGTAAAGAGAAGGATCTAGAATGACACTATATTGAAATTTTAGTACTATTTTTCTATAAAATCCAAACGGAAATGAACTTTAAGCCAACAATTCGTAGGCAAAAGAAAATGTGTGGAATCATCTTCACATAAATCTATACAAGCAAGGGCAATTTTAGACCAACGTTAACAGAAATGTCGTTTGCCGAATATGATTTTGAACTGCTCTTAGAATGTTCTAAAGGGTTGAGCATACTCAATCCCTGTTATGCTTCCTGTAAAAAATGCAGGTTGTGAAGGAGATGCTAGAGTGATTGAGTAGCTACTGAGCATCAAAACAACAGAAGACATGGTGGGTCTATCTTCGATATTATCTTGCACACAT
Organism: Papaver californicum; assembly: GCA_023531435.1. Lineage (NCBI taxonomy): Eukaryota > Viridiplantae > Streptophyta > Magnoliopsida > Ranunculales > Papaveraceae > Papaver > Papaver californicum. Next base: position 426,187 of record JAJJMC010030067.1, read on the forward strand.
AACAATCCAATATGTATACTTCTGATCACTTCATTTCTTGAAATTCTTCGTGATAAAATTGGATCCATCAGCTCCAAGGGTGTACCTTCTCTCCAATTTTTCCATGCCTGCATTTAGGAATGTGAAGAGGTTAGTTGCATATTGACAGGGGTGTTCTTTTTTTTTTTCTTATTTGAGATGGAGCATTTCATCAATGGCAGGTTCCTACTTACATAGCTTAAAAGATCTGGTGATGAAGATGACTGATAAAAACTGGTGATTTTTCTACCACTTACGATTTCCAAAAGCAAAACCCCGAAACTATAAACATCCGATTTCACAGAAAATAGTCCATGCAATGCATACTCTGGGGCCATGTAACCGCTGTAGATTGCGCCGTCAGTAATATACAAACAGCCAGAAGTCTTGCATAATAAACCATATAGTTTTTAATGAAAACTGCATAAGAGCGAAATTGGCAAATGGTATACTCACAATGTTCCAGCAATTCTACTTGTGTTACCCTGTGTTTGATCGATTTCGAAAAGCTTAGCCATCCCAAAATCGGCAATCTTCGCTTCCATTTCCTCGGATAACAAAATATTACCTGCTTTGAGATCCCTGTGAATAATTCTAAGCCGAGAATCTTCGTGAAGATATAAAAGTCCCCTGCCAATCCCTCCTATGATTTTGTAGCGCTTTTCCCAATCTAAAAGAACTTTTCTTCCGGTATCTGCACATTCTCATCGGTATTAGTCAGAGGAGAGGCAATTATGAAAAAATATATGTGATTCTCAAAACAAAAGGGAGACATATATACCAAATAAATACTTGTCGAGACTTCTATTGGCTACATGTTCGTAGATGAGTATCTGCTCATGGCCTTCGAAACAGAAACCCAAAAGTCTTACAAGATTTCTGTGTTGAAGCTTATTTAACAAAACCACCTCATTCTTGAATTCCTGCAAACCTTGGCCTGAATTCACAGAGAGACGTTTCACCGCTATTTCTTGCCCATTTTGAAGCTTACCCTGTTAATGTTTAAGAAGATTGACTAAGTTTGAATGTGGTTGAACATCAAATCAGGGTTAAAAAAGGGAAATCACTGACTAAATTTCTAACTTCTTACCTTAAATAATTGACTGTGTTTGACTAAATAAATAATGGTAACTAGTTTTTACCTTGTAGACTGCACCAAAACCACCCTCGCCAAGCTTATTAGCATCAGAGAACTCATTTGTAGCATCTCTAATTGTAACCAAGTCAAATTGCAAAGACTCTTGATTTTCCATTGGATCCCTGGAAGCTACAGATACATAAAAGAAAAATCACAGGTTTAATCGCCGGTTACAAATCAAAGATATCTATCTTTTTGATACAAAAAGAAAGTATACGAGAAGCTTAATTACCTTGAATGTCAGATTTACTAGTCAAACTTCTCTTTCTCCATAAGCAGTAAAAACACACTACTAATAATATCAACAAAACTCCAACAACCACAGGAACAACTACTGCAACAATATTTACCGATGGTTCTGGCCCTGGCGGCGGCCGTTCTGTCACCGCAATTTAAATTCAAGAAAGCTCAAGTTTTCACGAGAAGCAACAAATTAATTAATCCTTAAAACACAGAACAAAATTCCAGCGTTTATAATACCTTTTCCATAATCAGACGGCGGCGGCAGCGGCGACAAAGAACCTGGAACTGTGTCCGGTGGTGGTGGCGGTGGTTGTAATTCGTAGAACATGTTATCATCGTATCTTATAAAACAACTTTGAACCATTATATGTCCTCTTCTTGATCCATTATAATAAATAGGAATTTTAGTAATCATATCTTGTAAACAAGATGTACAAGAATGTCTTGATAGATCTCTAGTACATTGAACCATACCATATATTTTACTGAAATCATTATAGTTAAATGATCCAACAGCAAACTTAGACGAATCCGACGAAGCATCAGACATGAGATCATTCATTAAATTACCTAGTTGACGATTAAATATATCCAGATTATTAGCATTTCCCGGATTAGGAAACCAAACATACAAACTCTTAGCAACTTCTCCGAAGAATCTAGTATTCGAGTAGCGTAAAAGACATTTATCAAGACGAACATCGACATCTATATGATTAGAACATTTTTGAATGACAACAACACTTGAAGAATTTAAACAAGATTTGCAATCATCCATGGAAATATCACCTCGGCACTGAACAAGCCCATAAACAGTATTATTCGGATTAATACCCACTGAAATATTCAAAAATCCATTGGTAGAACCGTTTGAAACCAGAGAAGGAAGAAGAAAGTTTTTGAGATTGGTTTCATATTCACTACCAGAAGTATAGTTTGGAGAATTAGCAGGACAGTGAAGGAAAATGTCTTGAGCTTGAATAATATGTAATATATGTAATAAGATGATGATGATAAACAGAAATGGAATTTCAATACTAGATTTTGTTGCACAGAGATTATGAGTTTTCATTTTGAAAAAATGTTTAGAATTTTTCTTGATTATTGATGAACCAACTTTCTTCAATAAATTTAGTTTATTTAAATATTGAATTTTTGACTTTTTTGGACCAAATAATTTCAGACGCGTATATTAAAAGTTAATTGGTCATTTGTCTATGGAACAATCTTTTTTCCATAGACAATTTGTTGGCTTGAGCTGTGGAAGAAAAAACATAATTTTTATATGAAATAAATTATCGTTTGGATTGTAGATTTTAGTACTTCTTTGGATCCTAAGTTTTTCTGTTGTAGTGTTTGGATCATTGACTTGTTAATCAAGTGACGACTGGGTATTATGGTTAAACAGTTGGTGCCTGTTATGTTACTAACTAAAGTTAACAATAACAAACAGTTTGATCAAATCGTTAGTTGATCTTGTTTGACTAACGAGTCAAACAATCCAAACATTAAAATTGACAAACTTAGAATCCAAATTTAAAAAGGTATCAAAATCTACAAACACAAATTTATATGCTTAGAAAGCAAATAATAGGGAAACGCAAACGCTAGTACAAATGGTCACTTTCTTTGGTATGTTTGAAAACATTTAGACAAATTGACAAGTATATATATGTGAAAATCAGAAGAGTTCTTTCCATCGTGGATGCTTTTCTGTATATACTTGCTTGTAAAATCTAGAGCTTTAAATTGAAAACTGTGAGGTTCATTAAATAAGAAGTGAACCTGACATGAATCAACCAGGTAATCTTCTGATCTGGAGTCAGACACGTTACTATTGAACCACAGATCCAATTATTGATTATTGACATGAGAATTTTTCCAAATGTAGCCACTTATCTTGACCATCATTCAGGAAACATACTTCCATCTTTGTCGAATGCAGTCAATATCAGCACCAACAAGCAAAGAAAATATTGCTAGACTATTTAATTTCCAAGTCGGTCGCGCATTCATACCCAGCATTGAATGAACCACAATAAGTCAATAAAACATAATTCTGAGTGGAATCAATTGCCAAAAACAGTCCCAGGAACCGACCCAAAGGAGATGTTAAATGGAGTTCATTATCATTGCCATGTCGCTGCGAGATGGAATAAGGTGGTCCATGCCAATCAGCAAATACAAGGTGATAGATGGTCTTAAGCACTTGGGTCACTGCATTTGCATCTGAATGTATTCCCTACTTTCATTTGCAATTTGGCAAATCTCAAGCATTTGAATTTGTCTCACTCCAACCTCATGGGAGTTATTCCTTCTTGCATCCCCGAACTCAAAAATCTCTTATACTTATATTTGTCTAACAACAAACTTTGTGGTCCTCTGCCTGTTTTACCTCATGGTGTATCATTTGGATTTATCACAAGCTTGATGGTGAAATCTCATTAGAAGCTGGAGAAAGACTGTTTAGTGTAAGAAAAATTAGTCTAAATGCGAATGAACTTTCAGGTACACTTCCGTCTTCAATATGCTCACGAGAACCACAGAAAGCATATGATCCAGCATTCATTGATCTCTCTAACAACAAACTATCTAGGATGATACCTTCTAGTATAGGATTCTGCAATTTTCTTTGGTATATATCTAAAACTCGACAACAACAATCTCTATGGAAACGTTCTGAATGAGCTTCAACAAGCATAACAAAATGTTTTTTTAGTTTGAAACTGGAAGAAGGATGAAAATAGAGATGATTAGCAAAGATCAGTGAGCGCTAGAAACCTGAAGAAAGTTGATCATGGAAGGTCCGAAGTTTAGCCGTGAAGATGTAGGGTAGAAAAGGTTAGGGAGGAGAAAAGGGATCTAGTATGTGGCGTAACTATTGTTTTTGACGGGTGATATCAAAGAAGATATGTTCTTGGAGATAAACCAGATAAAGAAAATGAAGAAGGGGGTGTTCTTGGTGATGAACCAGACAAAGCAAATGGAGAAAATCGTGTTCTTGGTGATCAACGAGACAATGATACTAAAGAAGATGTTGTTCTCGGTGATGAACCAGATAAAGTAAATGAAGAAGGGGTGTTCTTGGTTATGATTTTAAAGAAGATGATGTTGGTCCATCAGGAGATGATGCTGCATATGATTTATCCGAGTTTGATACTAATCCAAGTTTAGTATAGAGACTTACTTTGTTAAGAATCGCATAGTGCCAGTACTATTGAAGGAGGATGATATACTTGGTCAAGGGATCAACGTACAAGTTTATGATAGCAGATGAAGGACCTTTGTGTTGGTGTGATCACACAGTTGTAAATGGACAGTTTCTACAGGAAAACGGGCTGCTCAAGGGGATGAAGGTAGAGATCTGTGCCCTCCGCAATTCCATTACTAAAAAGCTATGTTTTCCTGTATACAGGAAGGTAAATTTTTCATTAGATTGTTGGATCAGAGGATGGAAGGGGTTGTGCGGAAACACAAGTTAAATTTTCGATTACCTTGTTGGATCCAAGTGAACAAGGATACAAATTTCATGTTTTACTTGTACTTTTTCCCTGCTATTGATTTCTTACTTGAATACATAAAACTTCTGGCTCTAATCATAACATAAAGTTATCAGGTGTGGTGTAGATGAATCATGTGCAGGACAGATCAACTACAATCACAGAACTTGCCAAACATATTATGGTAGGTAGAAATCATTTTTCAGGAATAACATTTGATTAACATCTAGAGTTCTAGATTACAGATTTACTTATCTTATAATGTATTCCAATAATATTAAAAAAAAATTACCAGGTGATGCATAACAAACAAAATTCGAGAACTTAACAAATATTTGCCTACCAAAAGAACAATATAAAAAGAAGGCAATCTAGTACTACCATAAATCAAGAACCTTAAAGCAAGCATTGATGGTATCAGAAGAGAGAGCAACTTTTAGACTTGTTTTGCTCAAGTGCGAGCAGGTGGGGCAGCACCGGGTACTCCTGCAGCTCCAGGTCCAGCACCAGCTACACGAGGACCTCCAGCTGCCGGCTTTTGAGTATCATCCTGCAAAAAATAAAAATAACCCAGCATTCATTAACAACACAAATAACATTATTTCACAACAATGCATCTTATTATTGTGAACAATAGCATCCAATACACTGTTAGCAGAAAGATACTAGAAAGGAATATACATTACGCCAAGGACCTCTAATTTCAAACCCCCAATGTTATTTCATTTCACAGTCAGTTATCTACTTCGAACAATTTCGTTCTAATTAACAGTTATTTAGTTGCGAGTCATTCTAAAGGACAGGGCGAAGGAAAACTAAGCCCTTGCATGAATGAAGTCAGTGATAGATTACTTTTAAACAACACATATTCCACAATGGATAACTAATTTCAAACAGTGACCAATATTACTTCATTCACAGATTGCTATCTACTTCAAACACTTAGTATTAAGGAACCGCAAATTATACCATGGATAAACTAATTCAAACTAGTAATCAATGTTACTTCTTTTCAACAGAAGTATTGTAAATTGAATGTCATTAAAACAACACCATGGACGACTAGCTACAAGGATCTCTGAAAACACCTCTCGGCAGTTAATACTTACTAAACCAATTATAGAGTTGGTAATATATTTCCATCACAACAAGCCTAAAGTCACAATGCATGATGGGAAAAACAAAAATGAGCACTATACGTGAACGATTTCGCCATAGTCCACAACAACGGCTACTAACTAGCTAAATCACACACTATTATGCAAACCTAAGAAATTCTTCACCTTATCAAGACAAACTCATTGTTATCAACACAAAAACATACAGCTAAACAGGTAAAATTGAAGTAACCCAGACATCAAATGATTCATAATTAGCTACTTTAAACAAACAAGCAGGGCACATACCCGACGTCTGAAACGTTGAGGTGGGTCACGGTTCCTCCTCTTCTCTCTAGAACGAACTCTCACAACATGAGAATGAATTGCACATGAGACACAGTAAAGCATCTTGGCGTATAATTTAGGCAAAGTGTATCCTACACATAAACAATCAATCATCCAAAATCAATCTACAAATCACACTAAACACAATCAAATCAATCCAATTCAAAACAACACAATGATAAGTAATAACACATACCATCATAGACACAAGCTTCCTGAACATCTCTAACAGCAGCTTGTTCAACGATATTCCTCACCAAAAATCTCTTGATTGCCTTGTCCTATTCCCAGCACCACCACAAAAATCAACAACCGAATCAGAAGATCTACATTTTCCAAATCAGATCCTAAGAAATAGAAAAAAAATCAAATCTATGAAATGAAATCATTACCTTAGGGCAACACTTTCCACAGTTGGAACAACGGATGAAGTTAGTATGACCACGGCCATGTTTGTTACGACCACCATTCCTTCGCTTAAACGTCTACAGAAACACACAACCAAACGATTCAAATAAAAAATCTTCAGAATCAATCATGAAGATTGATACATGATTTAGAGTTCAATTTGATTCAGAGAAGAAGACTTACCATATTGTGGTTTGCAGCCTCCTCTTCTTCTTCCTCCAAACCCCAACTTCAGAAATCTCTCAACAGCTGTGGGTTCTAGGGTTTGTCTCGAAGAGTTGGTGACATTTTATATATTAGGGTTTTTGTTTCGTGGGTCAATGGGCTCACCCATTTTTCAACATTTTAATGGCCGCCCAGGACAATATATCTAGGCCCCAGCCAGTGTGTTTAGACTGATTTGACTCCCCGTCTGACTGGATCTGAGGCAGTTATCAAATCGTTTGTTTTTTAATTATTTAATGCCTGATTCAGTATCTGATTCAGCTCATATATCTGAAGTGAAGATATGTAAGCCATTTTATACCTAACTCATTGGCCATTT
>JAJJMC010030067.1:433492-550041 GCA_023531435.1 Papaver californicum
AGTGAAGATATGTAAGCCATTTTATACCTAACTCATTGGCCATTTATCTGAGAGAATTTAAAAATTTTTACTATTATTTAATAATTTTTGAGTTAGATGTAGTAAGTTAAATTCAGACGTAATGAGTCTATGTATGATTCAGTTTCGTTAGAAAAGAAAAATAAAAAACGTAATAGACCATGTGTGATATCCCAATTGTTCTGTATAACTCATCCGGGATTCCAGGTCTTGCCGAACTCATCCGGGATTCCAGGTCTTGCCGTGTTTAGGATTCAACTCTAATATATCATCATAAATCCCAGCTCTTGAGTGCCTAACTTTTGATGGGTACCATGATTAGTATTTAGAATTGTTAGGAATTATACCATGTTTCAAATAAAAAAAAAGACAGGCTGCTCTAAATGGTATGAAACAAACCAAAGAGGTGAAATCACAGCACCAACCAAGGGAGACATTATGGTGCGAATTGGAGCCAGTAAGTAACAATCGGAAAACGGGGAAAAGTATTGGCATTAACATCCATAATGTTGTAGAATTATTTTATTTTTAAGTTAAGGATTCCACAAGAATATTTTGAACAAAAACATAAAATTTTGGTAAACCCAAGCCCGGCCTAACCAAACAGCATGTGTAAAATAAAAATGTGTTTAAAGTTCAAACCATACCAGCTAGCCACTGCCTAAATTCTTTCCTTCACACAAAACTGTGTTTGTGTTGGCCAAAGGATCATACTAAGAATCTCAAGAATTCTAGTAATGGGGTGGACTTCCCTCTTTAATTTCCAATACATGGGACTAAAGTTTCTATTTCAGTTACGTGATATGATGAAAATAGGTTAATGGATGCTAACCTAGAATCAGATCTTCATTATCTAAGCGAACCCGGAACATGCCATTGGGTCATTGGTTATATGAAACTGCGAGCTGAGTAGAATAATTTACAGTTTTGAGTGTAATGATGATACTGTGACTAGGTGAAATGAACTTATTACACCAGTTATGAGTTATGATGATGAACAGCTAAAACTACAACTGAAGTACACAAACTGTATCAGGCATGTACTATTTATTTACTTACAAAAGCAAGTTTTCTCCTAATATTTCCAAGAACACTTTATATCCTCGATTTTATCTTGACAACATCGGGGATGTTGTCGGAGACTTGTGGTTTCTTGCTTTGCTTTGTGGTTTCTTGCTTTGCTTAAGAACATTCGTTCTCGTACATTTCACTGGCGTATTTCCAGTTGATAACCTTCCATATGTTCTTCAGATAGTCCGGCTTCACATTTTTGTACTGCAGCAAAAAGAGACACTCATATAACTCAACCAGTGTAATCGATCTCGGCCATCACCCATTTCCGCATTCATTCGAGATGAAACACGCTATATCGACGATACGGTATTTGGACGATAATTTTGGTCGAGATGGCCCGAAATGAGTTGACCGAGATATTCGAAATTAGGATGGGAGATTTACAAATAAAAAAAAATAAAAAATAAATAAATAAATTTCCTTATCCTAGTTCTAGGATGTTTCCAATTATTATTCATGTTTTTTGTGGTATTTTAGAAAAATGAGTACTAGTTTTATATCTTGATAGGTGCAATATAAAAAAAAACGTTTGATATAATAACTATTTATAAAAAATTTGAAACCAATATTTCACCGATTAATTTCCCCGATACAAAGTTATACGAGTATCTCGGTTGGTCCCAACCGAGACAACCCAAAATCCGATATTAACTACATTGAAACAATGAAAATCAACCGGAGAAATAGTATAAGCCTGCCTATGTTAAAACGATCAAAATTTTATACTTTCAGGGTAAAGTGGCAAAATTGTAGTGAATTTACCAAACAACGAGAGGTATTGAGATGAAAACTACTAGAGAATCGTCAGGAAAGAAAAAGGAAACTTGATGTCACCTGTAAATAGTATGCGTGCTCCCAGACATCAACTCCGAGCAAAGGTACCAATGTTGCTCCTTTAGTAACCAGTGGATCCTGTGATGGTTGACAAAATATGATTTATAACTTGCTACACCTGTACGGATCCAGTGAATGCATTTCTAAAAACAATGCCAAAACCAGCACGATGCAACATACAGAAACTCCTCATTTCATAGGTCCTCTAGGGAAATAAACTTGTGGTGCATTAGCGACACAAACTAAATATTGGAAGACCAACAATTGAAGTACTTTTGTAATTCAACCTTATAATAGCTTTCCACGCGCATCATGTTATGCTTGTTTAGAGGACAAAATCATATTATTGATAATGCCTCCACGTGATGGAAGTCTTCAGTTACTAGTCATAATTTCATTAGCATGGAACTCATGACCTTTTACAAAAACTAGTAATGATTTCCGTTAATTGGTTAATGCATTTCACCAAACGCACAAATTGGATGCATGAATGACTACCGGAGGTTCACATCGATGACACCCAGAAAAGGCTTTGAAATCTAAAACCAGACCTTTACTTCGTAATCTTGGCACCAAAACGATACTTTCGGGCAAAAAAATTGCGTCTAATCAAGCGGACAAAAATGTTAAAAATTCAACATGAACGAACTACAAAACGCATCATACCCATAATAAAACATTTAATCTTACAACTCCAACTATCAATAAAGTATGTCCTAAGTGATAGAAGCGCTTAACAAAACTTGCCTGATTTCCTGTGGTCTGAACCACAAGCCTCTTCATCTCTTTATCTAAACCTAGCCACTGCAATCAAAAATGAGCATAGAAGAAAACAATCAGCCGTGCATTCAGACTTAGCAACAGCACTATGCAAACAAGGGGACAAAGTACTTAATCAGGTGAACAGTAGGCCAATTTAGACCCATAATCGCAACCCATCGAAAAATCAAGCACTGGTTGGAGCTCAAGTGCTACTTGCAAACGGTATAAACAGCCCTTTTTGGGACAATCCAAAAAGTATAAAGCTAAATTACTCACAACCCAGCCAGAGCCTTGTAAGGCAGCACCTTCCGCATTGATTTTCTGCACTAATCCTTCCAAAGAACCGAAATTCGCGTCAACAGCCTCGCTTAGTGCCCCAGTTGGAGGCTCACCACCTCCTTCCTGCCATGCATTTCAAAAAAAGAAAGAAATTCACTAATACCTCAAAGCAATGATCATATATAAGAATCCAATTTAGAGACAATAAACAAGGGCAAGATTGCTGACTTACATTTACAGGGATGAGATTTTTCCAGAAAATTGAATGGTTGATGTGACCACCACCATTGAATTTGATTGAGCTTTGAAGTTTAACAACAGTTTGAGAATCTCCTTTCTCCATGGCTTCATGCAATTGCTCAAGAGATTTGTTGTAATTGGTGACATAAGTTTGATGATGTTTTTGGTGATGAAGTTGCATGATTTCTCCACTAATGACTGGTTCAAGTGCACTATAATCATAAGGAAGATCAGGAAGTGAAAATGTTTGAAACTCCCTACAGAACCCTGATCTCAGATTCTGAGATTTCAACCCTGTGAAAGTTTTTCTATTGAGTAGGGTTCGAATAGAAGCCATTGGTGATCGATTCTCGTCCCAAAACTCAAATCGGAGCAGAGGAAAAGAAATTGAGATATATTTTTGTCAGTCATGAGAATTGCATGGTTTGGGGAGTTTGAAGTGGCGACACGTAGAATGAAAAATGGTGACACTTGGATAAAGTGGCGAAGCCTATATGAAACGGCGAACAGGCATGGGATGCATGTGTGAATCAGCCTGAATTCTTTAGAGGGGGCAGTTGTCCCATGACCTATGTTGATGTATATTGGTTCAGAAATATTTCTTTTTAGTTTCTCAGAATAAACTATAATTTAAAATAAGTTTGAGACTATTTGAATATCATTTAAAAAATTATTTTTTTAATATTATTAAATATATTTGTTGGCCTGAAAGGATCTTTCTCGTCAGTATCAGGTGGTATCTATATGTATCGACATATACAGATTGGTACGGCACAAATATAGTTTATATCGGCATATACACACCCGAAAATATAGATAAACTGAAGATCCTAAATCAGTATCAGCCAATACAAATACTATATGAACATGGCAGATACGAACCTATATTGTTAGATATGGCAAACCATGGTGTTTTCCACCTCCAAAGTTCCACCACTATCCAACAGAAACGAATCATTGAAGTCAAAAACTTGAATTAAAAATGGACAACATACCTACAAAGATGTTTCACCAATTAATCATTTATCTTGGATATACCTAAACAATCATTTTTTCTGAAAAAAATTATAATCATTTTATATATATAAACAACCATTTAAAAAAAAAATGGAAACATTTGTTGAGCCTAGTCCAGAGGTAATACCTGTATTAGTTGGTTAAAACCAAAAGCGCATTACTAAGAGTTAAAAGGAGTATTCCACTTGCATTTACACCATTATTAAACAGTAAAAACGAATAATGTGATGAAGTCAAAAACATTAAAAATAGACACTTGCACAAACAAAACCAGACATCTGGGAATCATGTAATGGCACCAAAAGGTGTTACCACTTCCTATTATAATAGGTACTAATACAAAAAAGATTGTGCCTAATGGATGAGTTGATGAGTCAGTGTACCAAAAAAAAAATGTGCATGGTTTGGGGAAGCCAAACAGGCATGGAGGATCAGCTGACACTTGGATAGGAGGGCAGTTGCCCATTGGTGTACATCTACCCCATGGGAAAACACTTGTAGACAGTGATGGAGCCAAGACTGTTCTTCGGTGAGATCAATCAAACCAATAAAAATTTACTCCTCCACCCCCACAATATATAAAATTACAGTGAAATTTTAGTGCAACCACTTGTGCGAATGACTCCGTCACCGCTTGAAAATTGGAAAACCTTCCTCAAATTAACATTGATTAAATGGTGTTTCACAGTAGGAGCAGAGTCAGGTTTTAAAAGAAAAGGTACAAAAAAGTTTAGCAAGTTGGATAGGAGGTACAAAATGGACTTCGCAACTCATTTTATAACAAAAAAAATCCCAAAAATAACTATAATTAGGCTTTAGGGACAGCTGGGCTGGATGTGTATCCATGCTCTAAACTAGTTCCATCCCTTGTTTATATGTGAAAATGATTAAGTGTGATGTTATTAGATAAAAAATATTCAAATAACGTGTAAGCAAAACAAAATCCACTAAATAAATGTTTTTTTTTGTTATTTATTTCTTTCCTTTTGTTGGTGTAGCTTGTAAATTTCTCATGATTAAAAATAAGTGATTACTAGTGATATGATTAATTATATTTTTCACATACTATTAACGTTGACACAAAACGATTTTTTCTAAAAGCAAAACCGAAATACACAGATCGGTATATGTTGATTATGTTTTCCTAAAATGACACTTGTATAAAGCACAAAAAAAAGTGAACTTTTTCGAGTTAAAAAGAAACGAAGAATACTGTAAAAGTATAAAAGGCTGTTCCCTCCACCACTTCCACCACCATTATTAAACAGAAACGAATAATCTGCAGTCAAACAAGAAACACCAGACACACCTAATGGATGAGTTGATGAGTCAGTCTAACACCCCTCGACATCGTGAAATTTTTTTTGGAAGCCATTGTTAGAACTCATGAGCTCCCTCTACTTTGGATTCCTCATGATCTGTTGGTTTTGTCCAAGAGTCATAATGATCCATAATTACTTAAAATGAGTATGTTATGTTATTAATCAATTTTATGGATTAGGATCAGCTAATTAGATTACAGACATGTTCTAACCCTCTAATTTAATCAAGTGATTATCATTTAATAGTGCATCTTAAAGCATCCAGCCAAAACTCAGTACTTACTATATATGGGGACTGAATAATCAGAGATCAGGAAAGGTACTATAGATAGTGTATTTTAGAAAAGATTATGACCACTTGGTCTCTAATTAAGAGTAAAGAGCCTCATCCTCCTAATATAATACAGCACTAATCGGGTTGATTAGCTAGTAAAAGGTACATAATGTTGGCTGTCTAGATTTGTTTTTGCAAAGGAAATCGACTAACTTTGTTATCATCGAACCTTTAAATTGAAACTTTTAATAATTAAGTTTTATTGATTTTTTATGAGAATGATTTGAATTTAAAAACCCGTATAGGAGAGGAGAGTAGCTAAAGATTAGAGCTTTATAGATTAGCTAATTAGATTACAAACACGTTGCTGCCTCTTGTGTTGTATCATAGAATAGTCATCCCAGTACATTTTAAAGCATCCAAACAAAACTGAAAAAGTGTACTTAAAACTTATTATAAATGGGGAACTGGAACAAACAGTATGAGTAAGATCAATGTACTATGATTATCCTGACTACTAGGAGAAATCTTAAAAGAGTGCTAATCAAATTTTATCAGGTGGTAAAAGCAACTATGTGGTTGGATGTTTGGATTTGCTTTTATATAAATAAAAAATAAAAATAAAAATAAATATATACTTCGTTGTTAAGATCTAAAAAAAATTAAATACCAAAACAATTTAATTTTTTATGCGGATGTCCGAGAAATCCGAATTTAAGACCCCACACTATAAACCATTTAAACCCTTTCAAACAGTGAAGAAGTAAATTGGATCCATTGGTTGGGTATATATATATAGAAGTAAGTATATCACATTTCTTCAAAGAATCTTATAACCAAAAGTCATTAGGTATCTCCACATTCTATAAGAACCTCAACTTCCTCTTTGTTTTAAGCATCCTCCTCTGCAACATCATCTTTGCTCTGATCATCTATCACCATGTGTCCACTTGGAATAGCCTTGTGTAGGGATAATGACGATATCTTGGTCATTCGTACTGAAACAAAGGATGAAGGAGGAGGAGGAGGAGGAGGAGCAATGTATGAACCAGAGCTTGGAACCAGAAAAGGATTAATACCAAAGATCAAACATGGATTTCATCAGTATCTACCAATAAATGAGGTAAGTATATATCTAAATCCAATTCATTAACTTCACTCTACTGTTATATTTTGTACTAGACAATTTTCTTTTTCTTTATTTCTCTATAAACAATATTCTTCTCGTTCGTTCGTTTGTTCGCTTCCTTCGTACTTCATCATGATTTTGTCAGTCCTCCTCAAAAAACATTAATGGTTAGCAAACAGTTGGATTCCTTGTTGTTAGTTCATTTCTTCAATTGTAATTTATCATGGTGATAAATTTTCTTTTTTTACCATGTAAATCGTTTTTACTGACAAAATATATTTCGCTCTGGCTGTACCCCATGAAACATTAATGGCAAAATGAACAACTTAATCACCAAATCTTTACTTAGTAATAAATCTTGAAAAATACTTACTTGATTTGCCATGTACATTGTATAATTCAAAGAATTCCATATCCATGAATAAATGTTGCCTTTCTGACATTGCCCTTTTGACTGTTGTAAAGCAACATTCTCCTATGTTGATTGAGAGCTCATGGGCCAGTTTTGTAGCCTATTTTAGTACAAAGTCAGCTCAACATGCCCCTACTTTTTAAAAATAACTTTCCTTATTGTGAGGCAGTGGTTACTTTGGAGATTCCATTTTTATTTTATTTTTTTAAAGATAGCAAATCACAGCTCATTTGGCATTGTAATGCACGTGTTTAGATTTTATCTCTTGAGATTGTTTATAGGGGTCATTCGATCTGTTATCTAATGCAGGTGGTAGAGGAGCTAACATCACTGGGGAAGATTGCAGGCCCAATACTCATTATAAGCTTACTTTTGCACTCAAAGTCTATCATCTCTATGCTCTTCTTGGGACATCTAGGGGACATTGAGTTAGCTGGAGGATCACTTGCCTTGGGGTTTGCTAACATAACAGGGTACTCTATCATCAAAGGATTGGCCAAAGGGATGGAACCCATTTGTTCACAAGCTTATGGTGCCAAGAGATGGTCCATTCTTACGCAAACATATCAGAAAACTGTTGTTCTGCTCATGTTCGCAACCATACCCATCTCGTTGCTGTGGCTGAATATCGAGAAAATCCTACTTTGGTTGTCTCAAGATCCTAATATCACTTCTGTGGCAAGTGTCTACATCACTTACTCGCTTCCTGACTTGTTTGCGCAAGCCCACCTTCACCCGATACGGATTTTCTTGAGGGCACAAAACTTGACCACACCTTTAACAGTAACCGCCCTGGTTGCGCTGGTCCTTCATCTCCCTATTAACTACTTCCTTGTAATATATTTGAAGCTAGGTGTAACAGGAGTTGCACTTGCCGCTGCTTGGAACACTGTTAACTTAAACATAGGGTTGTTGTGTTACTTGGCTCTATCAGAGACAGCACTAAAGCCTTGGAAAGCTCCTATGTCGTTCTTGTGTTTCCGAGGTTGGCAACAATTGCTGGCTCTAGCAGCGCCCAGCGCGTTATCAGTTTGTTTGGAGTGGTGGTGGTACGAGGTGATGGTGCTTCTTTGTGGTCTTTTAAGTAATCCTGAGGCAAATTTGGCTGCTATGGGCATTCTTATACAAACAACTGGTTTGATTTATGTGTTCCCTTCATCGTTGAATTTGGGATTGTCAATGCGTGTAGGACATCAACTGGGAGCCGATCAGCCAACTAGAGCCCAATTGACAGCCTTAATTGGGTTAGCCATCGCCGTATTATGTGGTTTTACAGCACTTTTACTCAGTTTCTGTGTTAAAAATGTGTTGGGAACAATATTTACAAGTGATGCACAGACACTTGCCTTGATTTCCATTGCGTTACCGATATTAGGCTTTTGTGAGCTCGGTAACTGTCCTCAAACAGCCGCATGTGGAATACTAACAGGTTCTGCACGACCGAAGGTGGGGGTGAATATAAATTTCATCTCCTTTTACCTAATTGGTTTGCCAGTTGCAATCATTTTAGGCTTTGGGTTCAATATTGGGTTCAAGGGACTATGGCTGGGGCTTGTTGCTGCACAATTTTCATGCCTGTTTATGATGGTGTTTGCATTGGTTGGCACGGACTGGAAGCATCAAGTGAAGAGAGCCCAGGATTTGACTCAAGATGCTGACAATGAAACCGAGGTTGATTCGGAAGAGAGCCTTCTTTGTTAACATCTAACATCTCCGCATCGGCACATCCTGATTGTCCTAGTATTCAATCTACTGAAACTGTAAAACCACACCATGTTTTTATTTTTTGAAGCATCCACACCATGTAACTGTGGAGTTAACCAACACATATAGTTCAAAATCCGCGGGAGTAAAGAATTTCAGATACATAAACGAGCAACGAAATAATGAAACATAACAGTTTAAATAACCCAACAGGTCATTTCTTTTGTGTATATTGGAACAAAACATAATGTCAAGTCAAGCTCAATGGTCGGAGTACTCTCATCAGAATTGATCATCGGTATCGAAAGTTCTTAACATTTGTTATGGCCAACTATTGAGTACAAATGTAGCTGTAATGAATTTCTAAGTTGCTGACATTTTCAGAGCTGATGAAACAATTGCAGGGTGTGTGAATCGACTAAAATGAAACACACAAAAATTCACGCATGTAGGTCTTTGCGTAAGCTCCACCCTGGGACTTTTGCAGCTGCATCATCATGGACATTGCCACTTCCAACTTCAATGCTTATCAGCGGATCAGTCACGACGCCGTCTTCCAACTTCAATGCTGCTTCACTAGACTTTAGTTGGCTCTCGAGTGTACAACAATAGGAATACAATAGCATCCCAACCAAAGCCACTAAGATTCCGGTAATGTTGCGCCATCTCAAGGGATCACGGAGCAAAATATAACCAAAACCCAAAACTAAGCATGTTTTCAGATGTCCCAAGACTTGGTAAGTAACAGGAGATGTCTTTCCAATCACAAGAAATGTACTAAAGCTTACAGAGACAGATATTAGACAGGATAGTACAATGAACACCTGCAAAACGATATGGCTAGTATTAACACCCCGAGCCAAGAACGTAAAGAGAAATGATAGAACAATATTCAAGGTTTTGATTAGTCAGAAGCGCATCTAGAAATGGTCCTGCGATGAACAAGGTCATTGCTTGATAGGTGCAAGACTGGTACAAGAGTTGTGTCGACGAAACCTTGAATTTCTTCTGGATGGTACTCGTCATCTGACAAGAACTGGTTCAGATTGACACAAGACACAGAAACAAAATGAAAATAAAACAAATGCTAAGGAGCATAGGCTTCTAGCTGAATTTTAATGCCGATAGCATTGGTCTATGGAGAACAAAATTTGAGTGATGTGATTCGATTTCGAAACAATGTGGAACACTTTGAAGGTAAATATTGAAAGATGCACATGAGGAGGATACAATCTGAGCAATGCAAGTTGTGAGAACTGCAAGCAAAGATAAGACAGAACCCAGAATGTTGAGCTGTAGATCAGTCACTGTTGCAATTCCGACACCCAGAAGAAGAATACTGAGTGAAAATTGAATATGTCTACTGCAATAAGGATAAAGGAAGTATCAGCACAGACTGAAAAAAACCAAAGATTACAAGCAACAAATACAAAGTAATTCAGTGCTTAAACTACGTATCCCGTGGATGTTTGTGTAGCGAACCAACCTGAATTTCTTCTGAAAGAAAATTTTCTGCAAGAAAACAGTACAAGGGATGATTGCGAGTTTTGTCATCTGCAACAAAATGTGCACAAGAATCCAGTCACTTTCAATTTCACGCAAATTAACAACTGCAGAATGCGGGAGGTAAGAAGATTGCATAATAAGAACTCACCTGATAGAAGCCAACAGAATTGAACCCCAAACTAAGATTCAAAAGTCCAATGGATATACCATTAAGTACTCCAAAACCCATTACAGCTCTCGCTTCAAATGGTTTGTGATCAAACAATTTCATCCATAACGACACATGAAGCGACCAAAACGTAACCAATAGATGCCAACTTGTCAAAGTTGTAGCTGCATATAGAACATATAAATAAACAAACACTTTAAAACAAAGCAGAATCTAGCAATATTAAAGCATATATAACAAGAACAAATAACTCAATTTTATACATTTTATACTCCTCCGACAATTTCACTTTTTTATTTTTGCTTATTTTTAAGGTAAAATAATAAAAAAAAAATGTCTCTTTTTATGCGAAGAAAGTAAAATTTATTTAGTTTAGCTTTAAAACCACTATCTTTCCTGCAGCATCCTACGGATCATCATTTGCGGTGTGCCTGACTATAAAACATGATCTTAAAGCCATTGCAAAATAATCTTTACTTACCGAAATGAAAACCGAGTGAGGTAATGAGTGCTTTGTTGCAAATCACAATAGACACTGATGAAACAACTGAGAGACTCAAAGCTCCTATAGTTCCAAGTTGAAACCCACTCATCTTCTTCTTTTTTCTCTAGTTTCTCAACAAAAAATTAGCATTTCAAAAACCTTATAAGTATCATCTTCTTCTCAAGGATGAAATGAGAACACTTAATATTTTTTATGACCAAAATCTTCTTTGAATTCTGACATTCTGTTCCCTATGGCCTTTATTATGTTAACTTCTTTTCCTTTTTAGCTTTTTTTCTTTCCTTGTTGAGTAGTTTTGGAGTGATGATGATGATGATGATTAATGCGTTAAAGACAGACATGAAATTCATAAATGTGAAATGAAGAAAAATAAGGACATTTTTCTGCATGTTTTCCGCCGGTTTGTCTGGTTTTTTTGGACATAAACTGAACTGTTTTAATGTCTCTTAAAAGGTAATCCCTATTAGCTCGTAAGTCCTTTAAATAAAAGATCTCATTAGTCTTAGTGCATGTTTTAAGACACTTTATAATTTAATCGTGTCCTATGATTCGTTATTCGTTGCCCGTTATCCTGTTAAAGATGTTTTTTTCGTCAGTCAGCGTCAGTCAGCAGTGATAACTGATCTTTTAACTTGTGTAGTTCATCAATATGTGAATGTCCGGCAAAAAACAAAGTGTATTTGATGATCGGAAATTTTCATCATTAGTTGCGTAGTGATCGGCCCCATCGGCCGGTTGTTAGTTTTTCGATCAACTGACCTCATGGATAAAAGTCAAGTTCATGGCCAACTGGGATAGCACACCATTAATTATTCGTACCATTATTGTTGTGTGTATTCTATATAAAATTGCCACATTTTTGTTATTTGGGTCACCGTCTGGCTACCATCTTGTCAGCCCAGTCTATCCACAATCCAACAAGCCAGTCTGCCAACTCAGTCTTTCTACCATTCTGTTGTCCGAGTCTGTCAGTCTGATCTATCAGCCGGTTAAAGACAATATGCTCAACTGTTAAAGTCAATGTCAACGCCCGTGGTCAAAGTCAAAGTTTTTCGGTCAAATCCACTGACCAATATCCATTTCTGCTACCCAGGAATCCTAGAAAAAGGTTTTGAAAATTGTTGGACTGCTTGTTGTCCAAGTTACTGCATTGATAACTTCTGGAGCATTCCAAATTGCTTGACAGAGTATTTTGCACTGATGCTTGTCTCAAAATTAAGGTTTACTATCATCAATGTGGGTGTTTATGTAAGATCAATGTTTGCACAAACATCATGTCGTTGATTAAGGGGAAACGAGTGAAAAAAGCTTGTTTTTTCAATCAGAAACTTAAAATAATCCTATCTGTAAAAAGGGAGTCTGGACACAATCGACAGTAATCGTTGCAGTTCAAAGTTTACTGAAGTTGTTGCTTAAAAGGTCACTAGCGATGAGTGATAGAAAATTTTCGTTTGAACTGTTTCCTAAGAGTTCGTTAGAATTGTTCGATTGCCTGGGTGTTCAACCTCCTTTGTCAACTGTCGGCATCACTTGCCTTGAAAAGTTCATCAAGATTGTTATCTGAAAAGTGCATCGGCAATACGTTCGAGTTTGCAGTTTGTCAAAATTGTTACCTGAATAGTTTATCGATAACATGTTTGAGATCATAGTTCGTCGAAATTGTTTCCTGAATAGTTCGTCAGCAACATGTTTGATGTTAAAGTTCATTGAAATTGTTGCCTGAAAATTTCGTTGGTAACATGATCGCGTTCAAAGCTCATTTGAGCTCATGTCGCAAAGTTCGCGATAACCGCTGTGTTGAATTTTTATTCAAAACATGATCGAGTTTGAAATTCGATAGAATTGATGTCTAAGAGGTTTTCCGGCAACAGGATCGAAAAAAAAAGTTAGAAAAGTACCACCACTGGGAAATCTGGACGTAGCCAGGGGATATCCTAATCGCCATATTAGAAAAGTAGCGATAACACTTCACACAAGGTATACACGACTTGAATATTTTCACAACAATCCACAATACCATGCACATCTTTCTTCATTTGAGATGTCTAAAATGTGGCGAGCATATTTACATTCCTTGACATATGAAAATGCACACATTCATATATGACATGAATCTAGGATAGTAGGACTAACCCCTACGTACACGAATCCTATATAACAGAAAACTTTCATTTTCACTCCATACACGATTGAGATGTAACAAGGAAGTGCAAACATTAAATAGCATGACACTAATTAAGTGAGTATTAAGTGCACACTAATTAACACAAACATTGAGATTCAACGATAATACTAAAGAATACAAAGTGCAAATATGATCCTCGTGTCTTTCTGCATAAAAACAAATAGTATGCCAAATCTAGAGCCATTGATGCCAAAATATGGTCTTTTTGAATAAAGACAACCAACTTGCAAAATATAAAATGTCCTACCTAATTACTTTTTCTCTTTTAGCAAAAGTGTTACTATTTTTTTTTCATTTTAGAAAAAGATGAAAAAATAATAGTAATACTTTTACTGAAATGAAGATAGTATTATTTTTTTTTTATGTTTTCAAAGATAGACGAGGAATTTTAGCGGGAACCCAAAAAGCGACAGCAGATTTAAGGAAAAAGCATAACAAAAATAAAGGAAACGTGAAAATTCAGCCATTTCACCTTGTCGGACAGAAATTAGCATTTCCTCTGTAATCATCAAAAGAAAATTCAATGTTCATATTTAAGAAAGTCAATTAGTTTAACCATTTATTTTGACAAAAGGCAGTGGGGGGTTTATTTACACATGATTATAACATGCAAATTATGATTTTTGTTTCCTTCGTCTCAAGACAACTACTATCTTTTTCTAATTTTGATACATAGAAGTTTCAAAGACAATGACTTTTACAATTGAACGACAATGTCTTTCGAGAATAGTCTTTCCGGATGAGATTTTTCCAATATGTGATTATAGAAAACCATAGAACCGACGCCACCCATGTTTCTTCTTCCAAGAAAATGAGTGAAAATGAGTGATGTGCAATTGAAAGTTTTCTACATCCTAATTTATTGACGAATAAATACTATAAGTATATGAAACATATGCCTTTTTTTATAAGAAAAAAAGAACTACCGAAACAGAAACTCAGTAAAAATAGTTTTAGCCTGCAGAGCTAAAACCAGAGAATCATCAGGCACATAACTAGTGTTGCCAAAAGAACCTATAAAAGGGGGGACTGAAGTAAACTTAATAACTTAGACCCTTCCCAACTTAAGTTACTCCAAATGTTGTTATCTACCATCAGGCTGACAAGAATAAAAACAAAAAAAAATTGATTATGTTGAACTTTGACAAGATTATTCATAACAAAAATAATTTCTTGAAAATTTCCAACCATGGAGAGAATAATTTTAGTTTAGATAGGCTAAATATACCGGGTTAAATTGGGACCTATGAGAATTATTTTAGCCCTACCCAATTTTGCTCCCAACCAGATGAGGGGATAAGGGGTGTCTAAAAAGGATAAAACTACTAAACTACCCTTATTAGTTAAAATTATATTTATATCCTTATTCTTAATATTTTCAATCTATTTTTATTTCTTTCAAAACCAATCAAAAATTAGAATCTTTTTGTTTTTCAAATCAATCTTTTTTTTTCTGATTCGAAAATTTTCAAAATTTTGGAAACTTTTTAGGTTCAAGAACAAATGGGTAATAAAGCACTCACATGATGGCCGATTTTTCTTGATGTTCTTCTTCAATGAAGAACATCAACCAAGAATCGGTGGATGTTGATGCCCTCGTAAGCCGATTCTAGGTTGATGTTCTTCACTGACGAAGAACATCAAGAATCGGCGTATACGGGTGCTCATATCGACCGATTTTTTGCCCAGAATCGGTGGATGTTCATGCACTTTCCACCGATTCTAAAACCTCAAAAACAAGAGTTTTCTGTACACTTTTTCACCTAGAATCGTTGGATAAAACTCTCCGTAAGAGCCGATTCTAAAAATCTCAAAAATGGAGTTTTTCTGTCCAAAATTATGTTCATAATCGTTTGATGTGAGCCACCCGTATCCACCTATTCCGAATACATCTTTTTCTCCAATTGTTTTGCACATAACTTCTTCGTCTGACGTCGGAATGACCTCATTCTTTTTACGTTGAAATTGTATTTTCATTTTCTACAAGATAGAGCTAAGAATTCCTGGATTCTGACAAGCCCATTTGATGTGTTACATACTTGGATGTCTTGTAATACTACTTGCAAATATGGATGGAAGTAAGACAATCAATGGAACTTGTCCAAATCAATGAATTCTTAACTATATATTGTATAGAATGAAAATACGAGTTCAACGCGAAAAGAATGATGTCATTCCGACGTCGGACGAAGAAGTTATGAGCAAAACAGTCAAAAAATATCAAGTTTAGAATCGGTGGATAAGTGCATGAACATCCACCGATTTTGGGGGGAAAAAAATCAAGAAAAACTTTCGAATTTAATTTTTTTAGAACCGGCACACGTATAGAACCTTATCCACCGATTCTGGGCAAAAGTTTATAGAAAAAAACTATCGTTTTTGAGGTTTGTTTTAACAATCGGTTAATTTGAATGTCAATATCGACCGATTCTATAGTGTGATTTCTTAAATTTGGTCGATATGAGCACCCGTATACGCCGATTCCTCATGTTCTTCGTCAATGAAGAACATCAACCTAGAATCGCCTTACGAGGACATGAACATCCGCTGATTCTTGGTTGATGTTTTTACAAAAAAAAATCAAAATTTCTTAATTTTTTATGTTTTGATTATTCATTAACAACAATTAATTTCATAAATAAAATAATTCATTCATAACTAACACGATTAATTAATACTAATTAAGTATAGTAGTTATTAACATAAATAGTTGGCTAAAAAATTTTAGCATTTACTTTATAACAATCATATTTTATGTTTTAGTTATAGGACCAAAATAATTTTCACAAACCTGATTTAACCAGATAAATATATGATATTACCGACATGTCAAAGTTATAAATACATGAAGCCTACAGCTATAAAGAACGAAAAAATGGAATAGACAAATGAAATTTAAAAGGAAAAGGTGAGTTCATTCATGGAATTTAATGCATTTTTGTGACCACCATTGAAAACGATATCCTACCACCACAAGATATATTATTATTTAGACAAAAAAGTCAAACTCGTGCATAATCATACTAAGCATATCACATCCCATCCCATCCCATCCCACATCTTGAATCAATCCTACTAAGTTAAAATGAAATCCTTCGACCATAAAATTTATTCTAAATCAAGACTTTCATCTAACAATTTTACTGTTCTATATTAGTAGCTATACATTTTTATCGCTCGAGAAGCTTAAGCAGTACTAGTAGTTGATAAGACTTTCCAAAGTCATACACATAGAGGTCTTGATTTACAACAAATGATCAAGAAATGGGTTAAGTGACATTTGTGCTTTATTTATTTTTGAATTGCTCAAATACTTATCCATGGTATGAATATACTTGTTTATTTATTTGACCACTAAATGATTGGTGACACGGAATGCATAGAGCCGCATCTTCCATCTGGTGAGTAGTAGCATTTTCATGGACCTTGCAACTTAACAAATAAGAACAAAAAACATGATGTTAATAAGCATATTTATAGCATCTGCATGACTGCAACTACAGCATCAACACAGAGTGCTACTAGCTAATTAGTCTGTCAATATCATTGACCACTGACTACACTGGACTCAGTCACTCATGTAGCAGAAGAAGAGGCAGACGCTCAGCGAAAATGTTTATAGACCCGTTTTTTGATCCATGCATGATGTTCAGTCCAAAACTAACCAGATCCAGGATTTAGATATATACTATACAGGGATATAAAATCTTGGTGTAAAAGAGCGTGGGCTCAGCGAAAAATACTTTATAGACCCGTTTTTTGACACTAAAATAATACTCCGTCTACGTATCACACAGGTAGTGGTCCATGCATGACATTCAGTCGAAGATTAACCACGGATTCCTTAGAACTCACTGTTCCATATCTAGGACATAGATACATGCCGCATAGTGATGTAAATTTTTGGTGTAAAAAAACGCTCGCTCCCTAACGTTGTCGCTCGCTCAGTAAGTAACTTTCTCTTTCGAAGCAGTAGCTAGTCCCCTCTGGCTCAAATCAATGAGGAGGTCGATAAGTAAGTGACTAGTGAGTGACTGATAACCCCAGTTACCTCCTTTTTGATCTTACCAATTCATGCCTCCTCCCCCATTTTTAGTCCAAACAATATTTTTGTGGTATATCCATAGTACGGGTAACGAGGTTCTTGTGACGGAAGAGGAGGTTCTCCCGTCGCATTCGGTACCTCCGCCGAAAAAGGAAAAACAAGTACTATGGATAGTCAAGACTAGTACCAGATCTGGCCACCATGGCATTAAAATTTAATTTTGTACATATTCTTTAATTAGTGTTAGCATTTTAATATACACTGTAGATTTAGTTTTAGAAATTATATAACAAATGACGAAATTCTAAACATGAATAATAATAGAGTTATTCATTAAATAATCAACCAATCAGATGAACATACTAAACGTACACTGCATAAAATTAAGCTTGTCTAAAATTATATCAATACATTAAAAATAAATAAATTTTATTCCAAATATAAATATTATTATTTTAACATGTATCCAGGGTACTAAATTAACAAAACCCATTCATTTTTAAAGTTTTATTTTACATTCTTCAGTAATAGCAGATCAACAACATTTTCAGTTTTGGTAGGATCGAAGCCATAGCATGGGGATATTCCTTTATTGACTGAGTGAGACTTTGGGACCACTATGGTTTGACTAGAAATGATTTGCTCGACAATAATCTTTTTTTCTTTTTAAACACTGAGGAGTATTGTGAATTTGAAGGAACCATTTTGATTTGAGAGGTGCCTAAAAAGCACTATTTTCTCTTCTTCTTGTTATTTACAGTGACGTGCAACTTTAAATATGCAACACCACTCCATATTTATCTCAAACTAAAATATAATAACAAACTTTTATTTTCTTTTAATCCTCTAATACTGGTTGATTTCGAACTTAAATTATTGGTATTATCATCCAATAACTTTATCACTGTATTATAATGATATCTGTGTATAAAATAAAATAATTTTTATCCATCGGATCCGTTGGATTAGTCATTAGTAACTCCGACCTTAGATTGGTAACTTTTATAGAATTTGGTAACTCTATCTTTCTGGTTAGAGCAATTCCTGTGAGCATTGATATTTTAGTCAATATGCCAAGCCACGTGACTTGACAAACTCGATTTTGAACAGTGAGAGAATTGACAAATTAACCAAGTGAACCCAATTTTTATATAAACAAATATTTTCTTTTAATTGGTAGGTCTATTTTTTATATAAATAAATAATTTTTTAGTTAAGTAGGATCGGTTTTTATTTTAATATCAGTATATATATATATATAATAATAAATTAATTTAATTATATTTTAAATAAAAAAATATTTCACTTGGTGCATGAAGAACCGTTCGGCTCAACAAGGATGCTCGGTGCAACATGAGCTGAACGACTCAACATGATTCAATCGTCTCCCATAAAAACTATGGACTTAACTAAAGTCTCAATGGAAAAATTTCCACAAGTGTCCATTTACCAATTTATTTTTTGGGTTTGTCCATCTTACTATGTCTGAAAAAGTATCTAAAAAGGGTGAAATTTAGATATTTGCACCCTGCCGAAGTAAGGAACCATGGCATATATGTTTGTAACAGATTCCATTTTGAGAGATTTGAAAAAGCACTATCTCGTTGAAGGGTTCTAAACATCTGCCATTTCTCAACGTATTTCTTTAGACAAAGACTCCGTTTTTTCCTCTTTTCGGATGGTAAATATTTCTCAGAACATGGAGTGTGAATCAAACCCATGTTTGAATTGAAATTGAGATACTGATGCAAGTTCTTCCCTTATGAATCAGAGAGATTCATATCTGAAAGAGGTTGACAATAAGTTCTTTCAAAATTGACTATTTGTCCCTCTGTTAGAGGTGTTCCAGAAATATACCAATCCCACTAGAATTGCTTCTAGACACAAAAAAAGAAATAAAATCTCTTCTTTATTCGGCCACGTGTCAGTGCATTACTGGTCAATAATTTTTTCTTCCCCAAAACCCACTTTTTGTTTGTTTCTTTTCCCACTGCTACTTAAACTTTGAACCACTCCTCCTCCTCCTCACACCAGAAGGCCTAGAAAACACAGAGAAAGAAAGAATATCTTCCCCAAAACGCTTCTTCCCATTATTTCTCTGAGTGACATTTTTTTTTATAGACTTTTATTTATTAAAGAGATAGAGATTGAATTTTTTTTTTCTTTCTAGATGTTTAGTTTAGAGTTATTACTAAGAAAACTAAATAGGGTTGAAATTAGGTTCTGGTTTGATGCTTGGAGAACACACAGGTAAAATTATTGATTCCAAAAATTACTAGTTCTGCTACTACAACAGTATGAGTATGAGTTGTTGTGAGGAAGGAATTAGAAAACAAGAATTATTGAAGAATCAAACAACAAATTCAAATTCTTGTTCATCTTCTACTGTGTTTCCTGCTGATAAGTTTGATATTGATAAGAAACTCTTAATTGATCCTAAATTACTCTTTATTGGAGCTAAGATTGGTGAAGGTGCACATGGCAAAGTCTATGAAGGAAGGTAAAAATTTCTGAAAATTCTTAATCACTTTTCAATAGATTTTGTTTTTGATAAGTATGTATGATTTAATGTTAGACGGAGAGTTATTAAATGTGAATACAAGTTGGTTTGTTATGGCGAAGATATGTGTAGCTTTAGTGTTTACTGATATGTGTGTGTGATTGTTTTTTGCTTTGTTATTTATCAACTGCTGTTGTTGTTGATTTTCAGGTATGGTAATCAAATTATTGCAGTTAAAGTTCTTAATTGTGGGAATAATCAAGAAGAACGAGATGTACTGGAAGGACGGTTCGTTCGTGAAGTCAGTATGATGTCTAGAGTTAAACATGCAAACCTTGCTAAGGTAATAGTTGTCTAGTTGATTTGTATTGGTGCTAGTTTTCATTTTGTGTTGGTTAGAGTGTAGGCTTATTGCTCTTGCAGTTTATTGGAGCGTCTAAGGATCCTATTATGGTGATAGCTACGGAGCTTTTACCTGGGATGTCTCTAAGGAAGTACTTACTCAGCATCAGACCGAAACAACTTGATATTCGTGTGGCCATAGGTTATGCACTTGATATTGCTCGTGCCATGGAGTGTTTACATGCCAATGGAGTTATACACAGAGATTTGAAACCTGGTACGTTGAGGGAGTTGTGCTGTAATTACTTTGTTCATTTTGTGTTAAGAGGTGATGTTCATACTGTGCAGTATTCTGTATGTTAGGACTTTTGGATTATGTTCTTGAAGGTGCTTAGTGAGGTCATGATAGATAATTGCTAACTGTATAATTTTTATTACTTTTCGGTTGTATCATTCTCTTTTGTCTTTACTGCATTCTTTAGCATGGAAATTCTTAAACATTTAGACTGGTGGAATGTAGGTTCCACCTACCTACAGGCACTGCTCATAGCTCATTGTGGATTGAGGTTATTACTCAGTTGTTGCGATGTGTTATGACCATGAGTTCGAAGGTGTACAAGTTTTAGGTACATGAAATATCTATACCCAAACTTATATGGATGTTGATTCTTTCGCTTTGGTATTCACTAATTTGTCATTTAATTTCTTAGTAATTTGGTGTTTCTCGAATTGAGTCTGAGGTACAGAATGTATTGATATTTATCAGAGCATGTAAGAGCAACTTTTTATTTTGTAATGCTTTCCCGTGCTAAAGAATAACAAGTAAATGATCATGATGCAGATAATCTCTTACTTACTGCAAATCAGAAGTCCGTGAAGCTTACTGATTTTGGTCTTGCTAGAGAGGAGTCGGTGACTGAGATGATGACTGCAGAAACCGGAACTTATCGGTGGATGGCTCCTGAGGTTGTTACTCTTGACCCTTTAGCTACTATTTTCTTTCTAGCTCATCAAAGAAGAAACGTAAACAAAACTACATGTAAAGAGGATTATTTGTAAACAAACCCAGCAACAGTCATCTGGGCAAAGTTCACGAGGAAAATTAGGAAAGAAAAATGGAATAGAAGTCAAAACTATAGACACAAAGATTGTTTTCATTTATCTTTTTACTTTTATAAGCTTGTTTGACCAGCAATTAGCATGTGATTGCAGTTGTACAGCACTGTGACATTGCGGCAAGGGGAGAAGAAACATTACAATAACAAGGTTGATGTCTACAGCTTCGGTATCGTTCTATGGGAGTTATTGACTAATCGAATGCCATTTGAGGGCATGTCCAACTTGCAGGCTGCTTATGCTGCTGCATTTAAGGTGAGGCAGCGCCCTTCTCTACATATGTCCTGGATTTTTCACACTCGCTATTGCAGATATAACTGACTTCCTCAATTTCAATTTTCTGTCATCGTGAACTCCACAAACTTATACTAGGTAGATATATCACTTTTTTAAATTTTTGCAACATACATAAAACCTGGACAAACTCGTCCAACTTGTGTTGTACACTTGTACCAAGTCGATTTATAGTCCCATTACACAGACCGCAAAGATTTAACTGATATCTGAATGCAAATAAACATGATAGTGATCAAGCCATATTCATAGTTCCTATCAAAGATTTGTACATCCCCGGAAGATAGGATTGTGGCTTGTTGGCTGGTGTATCTCCTCTCTTATATAACATGAATAAGATATTTTGGGCGGGGATGTAGTTTGATTAAAGCTAGTTCACATATACTAAACCATGAAAATCGCCTCTTCAGTATCTCAAATGTTGCACTTCTTTTTCTTGTTAGGTAGCAATTTATACGATTAGTACTTCATTACTTGTAGATTTGTACAAAACCCATATAGCATGGCGGTTAGTCTTTCTGGTGCTATATAAAGTATGTCGCTGTTTCATACTTGTGATATGTTTATTGTGTATTTGTCCTTTTGGGAACCAGCAAATGAGACCGAGTCTTTCTGAGGATATACCACTTGACCTTGCATTCATTGTTCAGTCGTGTTGGGTTGAAGATGCTAACGTGCGTCCCAGTTTCAGCCAGATCATTCGTATGCTCAACGCATTCCTCTTCACTATTTTTCCACCAGCATCTCCTACCCCAGAACCTGCAACTGTCAACGTGTCTGTCCCATGTAAGGCCATCATCACCGAATCATCTGCACGTGCGAAAGGGAAGTTTGGGTTCCTTCGCCAGTTTTTCACCATGAAGAGGACAAGGACCATATGATTAAGGGGTACACTTTGTAAGAGCTTCTAGTTTCTCCAACTACAGCAAAAAAATAAAAAATGAAACAGCCATCTGACCAATATATACATATCCTGCAAATACTAACAAAGGATGAAAAACCCAGAAAGAAACAGAAGTAGGAAAAGTGAATCAAGATAATCTCTGACCTGTTTTCGCTTCTTGTGCACAACTTGTGGTTATGTAGTTTCCGTATCGGCTGTTGATATTTTGTACAATCCATTATCACAAAACAAAGCTTTGTTTTACAATGAATAGTATTAAGACTGCATGCCTTACCTACTTAACCATTAGCTTATCATATTTCAAGTCTTCAGTGTTTTTTTTCTTCTTTTCCTTTGCTTTCTTGATCTATAACTCGATTACCCGTAGAAACACAAGCAAGAGCTCAAAATGCATCTCAACAAGAAAAGTCAGAGAAACCACCTCTCAAGCGCCAAGTATATAACAATGAATGAGCAAGGAATACACATTTACAGGCCTAGATTATACTCTCTTTGTAACAAAATTTTATCAGGAATTTGAACCCAAGTCAATGTGATTATCAACTACAGACTGCAAGAATCAGATGTGCAATGCATCGAGTTCAGAATCAGATGTCGAAGCGCAAATGTTGGAGGTTATTAGCAGAGGTGATGGGGTTCTTGTTCTAAGCTCTTACATGCTAAGCAAATACTGTTCCGGTTGGGAATCTGTAATAACATGGTAAATTGAGGGGCTGTCGATGATCAACGGTTAATCAGTCATTGTTTAGTTAAGATTCTGGTCAGAACACATAGCATTTCTCTTCAGAAAAGCACCTTTTTTTTTTTTGTTGAGACATCCGAGCATCAAGTAGGACACCTCCACAGACCAGGGTAGTAGTACCTTCTTAGGAGGGAATCGGACTATTTAATCCGCTCCAGTTTGGGATCCATAAAAATTTGTACCGAACCGCATTCGATAAGAATCGGAACCAGACGGTATAATTAGATCCGGTTCTGAATAGTATGATATCTTAACCGGACTGAACCCTTGACACTTCTGATTCCTAACCATGGACGGAGCGACGGAGGGTCTAGTAGTAGTGGGACACTTGGTCTAATTGGGAAATTTTGAAATTTTCCCCTTCTCGCTTTGACAATTTTAGAAATAGCAATATATAATTTATTTATTTTTGATGAGAAAAATGGCATCAGATATATTAGTCAAGAGAAAAAATTATAGTAATTTATAAAGAAAAAAAAAACACTGAACAAATAATTAAGAAAAAGCTATAAAAGCTATCCCAATTAGGTAGCACAGACGTGGACACGGACAAATTCTATAAAATTTAGGATGCATTATGAAATCAGTGATATTTCCTGATAAAATATATACTATGAATGTAATTTTTCAACGATACTAATAAATTGTTAATATATAATAAATTTGTGAATAAATAAATATATATAACAATAAAATAACACATAAATTTTTTTAGGCATTATTAATATTTACTTATATTAAAATAGAGTGTGATATATGTATATGATGTCATTAATATATCTGACGCGGAGACATGACCATTTTAGATGCGTTCGTCAATGGAATCTGACTTTCATATTTAAGGTCAGCGGATCTAGTCCCCACTGTAGAGGTTTGGGTATCTAAATAAAAAATGGAAGCTACTAGATGTAGACCAAAAATGATAGTCCATCCATAAGTGCTGATGTGGCGTCTCCCACCACCTTAGGATTTAGGGGGGTGCACTTTTATATAAACATGTGGGTCGAACAAAACCATGATCTACATTTGGATTATCATTTTTGGTCTTCGTTTAGTGTTTTCGGGAAAAAAAAAACTCCTCTAAGTCTCAGGTATGATGGTGTTAGTTTACTTTATAATCCAAATCCAAAATAAAACCAATGATACTTGACAGCCAGTGGTTTTGGGACTCTCCCAGAGCCCACACTCACATTAGAGTGGGTCCCACCCCACCTAGAGTTAGCAGGGCCTACTTGGGTGGGGTGGGACCCACTCCAATGTGAGTGGCGTTTTTGAGGGAGTCTCAAAACTACGGTCTGTCAAGAATTTTTAAAATAAAATTAAAATACAAATATTTTTTCCGTCTAAGTTATATAAACATAATTTTTATTTTTGGTTGTATCTAAATAGGTATAATTCTAATTTTTAGATAGTCTTTTAAATATACTTTTATTAGTGATATTAGTATTATATTAAAACGATTTGATATTTTTAAGTTTTATAAAAAGAGAAAAATAATATATTAAAAAAGATAAATTTTTATAACTTCTACATATTTTTTTTAATCTAATATAAATCTGTTTTATGTCTATATAATTTAGACGGAGGAAGTATATTTTTATTTTCATGTGTGTGATGGTGTCACCAACATTAGAAACTAGTATACGTTAATCTTAGATAAAATTTCACGACTGAAATTTGTCCATCCTCCCCGTCCATCACCTTAAGAAAAGTCGTGGATCTTCCGCAAGATAGTTACAGCTGGTAGCAGGCGTAGCTGTGGCGGATCTCTCCCATGATTTTGTTTTCTCTTACCCGCCCGTTGAGGGAGGAAAGTGGTGATATATTATATATTATCACATTTACGTGTAATTAAAGCATGGTATCATGATCTATGATCTATGATCCATCCTCCCCGGCCATCACCTTAAGGAAAGTCGTGGATCTTCCGCATGATTGTACAGCTGGTAGCAGGCTTAGCTGTGGCGGATCACTCCCATGATTTTGTAAGGGTGGTATCATGAGTGCCTATATATAGATGTTAGTTTCATTAGTTGATCATCAATATCTTCTTAATTAATCATAAAAAAAAAGTAGTAAGGGCCATAGCTAGCTAGTATCAAACAAGAAGAAGTTCTACTAACTAAAATCATGGCCAAGATCAGTATGTTCCTCAGCTTCTTTGTGTTCGTCTTGATTGTCATGCCAACCTCTTCTTCCAGCAGTAAGTCTACTTTCTTACATAGTCTGAAGCCTTTCAATTAATTCATTAATACAGTTTTAGATTTTCTGTTGATATAACTTATTATAAATCTAACTATTTATTTGAATATCAATCAGGGATGATGCTCGATGCTGGTGTTGATGTTGGACCTGTGGATCTGGAAATAGGAACTACTAAGTCATACTCATGCCCAGCAGAAGACTGCAGCCTATTATTTTCTGGTTGCCCACCAGCGGGTGGTGGTAATCTTTGTCCACCGCTTGTATGCACAAATGGTGTGCGCAAGATGTGCTGTGGCTGCGGCGAAAGCTGCTGTGATGAATAAATTACCTACTATCGGAGACTGATTGTACTACGATTTCGTACATTTTATTGTTACCTTTGGTATTGTTGTGAGTAGATGGTATTATTGTGTTTACTTTTCTCCTCTTAATAAGTTGATGTAGCTTACTAGCTATATCATAATTTTATGTACCCATGTTTGTATTCACTTCCATAAATTTGTAGTGGCTCGCGTGTTGTGTTTGGTATTGTGAATACTTATTTGTTAAGACTCTTGGGTCTCTTCCTAATATTGTACAACACATTGCAGTCAGTTGGAATAGGAATGTATTATCTTCTCCGGGAAAATTTGTTTGGAAGTTTATTCCAGCTGCTGTTTGTTGGTCTCTTTGACAATTTCTGTTTGATGAAAAAATACATTCATTTCTCATGGTGGATCGTTTTCATAAGCGGCAACCAAACTTGTCGTCATTCAACTTTGACTTGTTTTAGCCAATACAAGTATCATGATGTAATTGTTCAATTTATTTCTCTTTTTTTTTTCATTGCCTACGTTCGAGCAACAAAGCAAAAACACACAATTCAGAAAATCCTCTCTAAAACTATCGAATATACACTCATCACGCGCATCAAAATGCAGTTTTTTGTATACAATTTCTCGTGACTCTCATATTATCAGACCTGGTATACAGGTCAAAAATACATTGCTGGCGAGGAAAAAGGGGACAGAGTGAAGATACAATACACATGAACATTTCATCAGCTCTGTTGGAGATCTCTTGCTATCTGAATACACACTGACATTGGGCAATTTGTCTTGATTGCGTTTGAGGCAATGTGAGACCTGCTAACAGCATATCCCTCCTGCAAACCACGGCGAATTCATCAGAAATGAACCACAAATTCTAAAGCTCATAGCTTTTCGACTGGGGCAAACATCACCTGACATGAGCAAGGAATTTACCTCAAGTATAGTGCTCATCATGCTTCTGAGGGGAGGAGAGTTAACTTTTGCCCGACTTGCTACCTGCATTATAGAGAAAAAGAACAGTATCATTCAATGCAAGTAGAACTACTACAACATTTAAAACCTGTTTGTTTTTTTTTACAAAGAGCCAAGAGCTATAGTTGATTGAGTATTATGCCTAAAACATAGTAAAAGTTCAGGTTGCATAAGAACCTCATCCAGTTTGATATAACCAAAAGGTAACTTAGGATCACTTTCGTCTACCATCTGAGTTAAAAGCTTCTCAATATCAGTTCCCATGCTGTCGCTGCCTGCCCATCCCCATTCTTGTGCTAAATTTAACATTTCCTTGACATATTCTGTGTCATGAAGGGGTCCAGTCCAAAGAGGGCCTGACACAACCAGTGAAGAGGAGACCTAAAAGTTTTCCAAATGTTAAAATCTTCTCATAAACACAACCATCGTCTTATTTACGGATCAAATAGAAAAACAGGAAAAATTGCCAAGTTTTGAAGGACGACCTCTAACCTCTCCATTGTTGCAAGGGCAGGATATCCTCCCAAGACCATGCCATAAAATTTCTTGGGAGCTCCCACATTGAGTGCAGTAGCTAATGAAACCATAATTCCTGCGAAGGGAAAAGAAAAGCATCCTAGATGTCAACATTGTTCATTGACTGGAACTTTTCCCAAAACAACAGGGAAAAATCATACTGTCATCATCAAAACCAAAAACTAAACAGAAATCACCTGCTCTCTGGAACTTTTCCCCGATTAACTTGGAGCATGACTCTGAAAACAGGTCCATGGTACGAATAATACGAGAAAAGTGGTGTGACACGAAAACCCAACACGGAAGCCTCCCGTACTGCTCCACCTATAAGCATTCGCAAACCAACCTCATTCGAAAACGGCATAGGGCGAACAAATGCTCCATATGAAGCTAAGGAACTAGAGGAAAAGAGCACTTTTAAATGTCAAAACTAACAACAATCTATAAATGATATCAAAACTATTAAAACTCAAATCGATGAAAACAAAACCGAAGAATAAACTAAACAACAAGCAATTGACCAACTCTTGTGCATGATTAGCAATTTCCCATTAGAGCAAGTTGTCTAGCATACAACGATAGACTAATTTCTTTTGAATAATTAGCAATTGCCATTAGAGCAACGCATTTCCTCGAACACAGCGTGGCCGCAACTAAACAGAACAACCAAACCATAATTTGACCTCTAAACATTCAAAATGAAACACAGAACAATTTCAAACAAATCCGAATCCCCTTAAGACATCTACGCGGCAGATTACGGCCGAGGATACTATCATACTAATTCCATTAACATATACACAACCAAAATGCACAATCCTACAATACTAAGGAAAACATAACTCAACTCAAGTAAAGCAAACCTACTGGTGAGGCCGATGTCCACCGGAAGAATACCCATCCGTCGATGTAAGATAAAGCAATCCATCCAGCTTCAAAGCATCATACGCCGACCGTATAAAAGTCGATTCACTCCCAAACGAATCGATATCAATAAGATCAAAATAATCTCTATTCAGATAACACTGAGTCATAACTCTATTAGCATCAGAATGTGTCACAATCCATTTCTTCTTCTTCTCCTCCTCACCTACTTCATCATCAGTAACCTTATTATCACAGAAATTTGATAAATTTGAAACAATTGTATTTCTATAATCTTCATTACCATCATTGGCCCAAACAAAATCAGCTTCAGATTGAACTAAATAACGAAGAGACCTTACACCACAACCACACATTGCATCGAGTACTCGTAAACTCCCTTTCGATCGCTTATACAGCGCCGCAGCGAGTGCGCCGAGGTCACGGCCAATTGCGCTTTCATGGCGGAAAAATGAGTCTCCAGGTTCAAATTCTAGACCTCTTTCTGTCTCTTTTTTGGAGTCGGAGTCGATGCTGTTGTTGGTCTCTAAGGTCAGGTGGTTCAACTGTGAACAATGGAGGGAGGAGGTGGTGACATTTCTAGGGTTTAAGGAAAATAATGACGGTGGCGGTGGTGCTGGAGGAGGGGATAAGGTTTTCAAAATGAGAAATGTCATCTCCAGAAAGTGAAATTGAAAACAAAAAGAGAAAAAAATAAATGGTGACTACTGAAGTTCGAACCCGTGACTCCCGAAAACTATGAATCTGTGATTCGTAAAATTTCAAGATTGGGCTCTAATTTAGTCCCATGTCGCTTAGATTATGAATTGAAGGTGCGTTTATATACCTCCTGGTGGCCTATAGGCTCTTCCCTTCGCGAACTCCGATAAAATTGGAACGATACGGAGAAGATTAGCATAGCCCTACATAAGGATGATATGCACAAATCGAGAAATGGTTAAAAAAATTTTTTGAAGCCATATGATGATGATCCTGGCGAGGTTGGTTTTCTAGCGACTCTCTTTTTGCAGAGGGAAATTCTTAGTTCATGGGTTACAATACCTTGCTTGACTATAGCTTTAACAAGGCCACTTCTCACCGGGTACATAGGAAGCGATTTCCACGATCCTACTAGGTGAAATCTCTCTTATATCTTGCTCTGGAAGATCCCGAACGTATCTAACTGCTTCTTACTAATCCTCTGTTCCTGGCTGCTCATCTCCAGGATTTTGCCACTTTTTAAACACTGTCATCAGTTGTGGGCTGTTAGTTTTGGACAGTTGAGACCAACCCCATAATCTTTCATCACCCATATCTCAAATTAACATTAGAAATGCTACATAGCAAGCAAAGGCAACCTACGAACACATCAACAACTCTATAATCGTCATGGCCCATATGTTCAGGTTGTGATATTTCCTTGAAATTTTCGTTTTCCATATCGAAAGAAAGTAAAACTCGTGATCCAGCAGGACTGTTGCTGGATGTAGACGTATTTGCTAACCAATGCAGACCTCCATTCGTAAACACCCCAGGTTCTCCTCCATTAGAAAGTTTATAAGAAATGCATGAACTTTCTTTCCATGTGTTTAAACCTAAACAGTATATCTCAACTATAGAAACATCCATATTTGGTTTACTGTAAATTGATACAAACTTGTAATCACAAGTTTTAGAATCATAACCAAACCCATAACCGGTATCATCGTCACTTATCAAGTGTCTGTTTTGTTAGAAATCCGATCGGTGATCCCGGTACCGGTGATAATATTACTTTGTACTCATCAGTATATGAATTCCAAACGTAAAGACCATAACCAATACGTTTTGCACAAACCAAACCATTACAAGTACCCAAAATTTGAATACCTTCTTCACAGTGCTCCTTCTTTCCTCCAGCTTCCAGATTAGATATCAACGATATAAATTGGTATTCAAATTCAAGGTCATAATATAATACTGCTTTTGTTGAAGTAGTTCAGAATTTGTATGCTTAATATCATAATTAATTTTCATATTAGCAAAACTAATATCACGAGTTAATAAATTTTATACCATCATTTGCATACGGACCTGAATCTTGCGATAGAAATCAATGGTAAGCAGCGATAGAAATCAATGGTAAGCATAAGAGAGTTCCAATGATTAAATCTCCTGTAAGGTTTGTCATTGATTGATCTCTTCCTTGTCGTCTCCAATACTAACGGAGAAAAAGTTCAGCTTAGAGTTTTAGTTTAGGTGTATATATATAATATAAGTACACATAATCAGCCCGGCCCAATTTAGCTTAGGGTCCAGCCAGGCCCGGAGTGTATAGAGACAGGTCCTGGCTAGATCACAAAGAAAGCTGTTTTAGTGGCTCCTCTTTTTTCTTCGAGGGCTCACAGGTAGATGAAACATTATATTCATATTTGTTACTCCTCCGTCCCAATTTAGTTAAAGGTTTAAAGGATTTTTGTAATCTCTAAGGTTTTTATATTTTTCCATAAAACTACCAACAATGTTCTTACATTTTATTTTGGAACTATAGGTTTTTTAAAAAAGATTTAAGAGCAATTAATGTTTCAAGACTTTCGTCATGAGTATATATGGAAAAAAAAAAATCATACCTCTTTCCATTTCTTAATCTGCATGGAATACCCTAAACCTTCAACTAAACTGGGATGGAGGGAATATGTACTAGGTCTTTTTCTATCCATATTTAATATTTTGGATATTTGAATTCTAAATCTAAGTCTTATGCATCCGAAAAGATAAGCTAATTTGCAATACAAATTGTGGTTTCATGGAGGAAAACGAGTGTCCAAGCTCAAATGATGTGGGATCTACATCAGATCAACAATTGGTTATAAATATGATTTGGATTGGTGTTTAATGCGATTCGGAACTGCATTTTTTTCTATAGCGTTGGATCTAGATCAGATTAACGGTTATGATATAAGTCTGAATTGGAATACCGTTGAACACAACATGATACAGACTAGTTACAACGCACAAATAGGGAATATTCAATTATAGAGAGTATTGCTACCATGACAACTCATCATATGCGAAGGCTGACTAAGTTACACAGATGGGGGATATCAATTAGGTTTTTAGTCGGGAAGTCTATTGCACGTGTAAGGAAAAGGAGATGTTTGCGTATCTTTTGTATGCACAGGACTAACTCCGCCTGTGTAGCTTCTGTATACACAGCTTGTCCTCCGCCAGGATATAAAAGGAGAAGGTAGTGACAAGCTTGGAGAGCCGGCGTAAAAATCAGCTATATCATCATGAGATGAAACCCAAAAGTTATAATGATGGGGCGTCTTTGTGATGCATTATTCTGAAAAAAGTGAGGGAGCAGTCCCCTTGGTTATTAGCATAGCTTTCATCTCTAGTCTACCCCAACTTGTTTGGAACTAAAGGCTTAATTCAGGTATAGGTTTAGGCTTAGAGAAAAAAAGAAAAAAACAGATAAGCTTTTGATATCCTGATGAGATTCAATTCATCATTATTTATTCGGATTTTGCATTTGTCGGAGATGCATGTTCATCCCCAAGAAACATCAATAGTGTCTAACAGGAACCATCGCATTTGTCCTAATTTAAATTAATATTTTGATGAGGTTTACAGAAAAATATACCATTTCAGCATGTTATCCAACACGCTGCTAGGAGTGCTGCCCCTAGACGCATGTGACCTCCCGTCGTAGCAGCAAACAAAATACAACGGCATTTAAAAATATCCAACAAGATCCATTAATCTTCTAACCAATTAAAATGAATAAAAATAACATTAATTTCATAAAATATATTCTAACAAATTAAAATCTTCTAATTATACATCTTGTACTAGCTGTTAGACAAGGATTGTTTAATATTGAGTTTGATTGATAACTGGATTCACATACATTCGGCAGGATACAATACATTCGGCATGAGGTCACATCATGCACGTTAATAATTTGGTTCATAAGAAGAAAAATATCGGGTTGTGTTGGCTCGGTTAAGACTATAAATAAGGGACAACTGCAGTTTGCATTACACACTAATAGATAACTAGAAAACAAGCAATTTCAATTTTCAAAAAATATAAGAAAATGTTGTCACATTTTGATCACCATCTTCAATTCTTAAACTCTTCTTCTTCTTCATTAATCTCTTCTACCCAATCTGAACCATCTCATCAGTATCCACCTGCAATTTGGGATTACAATTTTGTTGAATCTCTTAAGACCAACATTAACTACTCGGTCCGTATATATACGTAGTGTAATTTATTACTACCTTTGTTTCAAAAAGATAGATTTATTCCATTTATAAATATTTTAGTTGTGTTATTAATTTGTTTATATTTTTTTATGTACATAATA
The DNA here is from genome assembly GCA_023531435.1 of Papaver californicum. Lineage (NCBI taxonomy): Eukaryota > Viridiplantae > Streptophyta > Magnoliopsida > Ranunculales > Papaveraceae > Papaver > Papaver californicum. Next base: position 466,088 of record JAJJMC010030067.1, read on the forward strand.
CTGACGCGGATAAATTGTAACACATGTAGAGTGATACAGATATGAAATCATTGGTGGAAGCAGCGGATAGAATTACGAAAGATGTGAAACTTATGCTTGACGACGAGAAGGCAGTAAATGATCCCTTGGCAAAGCTTGAGCTGATCGGGGTGATTCAAAGTCTCGGCATGAGTAACATCTTCGAAGAAAACATCAACAAAATCCTAGATAACATATACCATGAAAATTACCTAAACAGGAAAGAGTGGATGAAAGATAACTTATATGCCACATCTCTTTGTTTTAGGCTCCTCAGGCAACATGGTTTTCAGGTGTCCCAAGGTACGTTTATATACATATTATGCTCGCAGTTATGTTCTTTGTTATTCGTATGCTTTAACGGCTCAAAAGGATCCCAATCCCTTAATGAGTTGTTGCGAGTACTATGGCAGATGTTTTTAGTGAATTCCAAGATGCCAGAGGAGATTTCAAGGAATCACTTGCAAACGATGTTAAGGGAATGCTAAGTTTATATGAAGCAGCATACCTTCTATCCGAAGGGGAGAGCATCCAACATGAAGCCATATTGACCTTCACAAGAAGGCATCTAATGAACAACTATACTATTGCTAACGACGACGACAATTTTGCCAAACAAGTGACTCGTTCCTTAGAGATGCCATTTCACTGGAGGATGCAGAGATCACAAGAGAGGTGGTTCATCGATGTGTATGAGTATCAAAGAAACATGAATCCGCTTCTTCTTGAACTGGCTAAAATGAATTTCAACATGGTTCAATCTAAACACCAGATAGAACTGAAGCATATGTCAAGGTTTCCAATTTTAATCGAGTAGTCTTGCAACAGTGACGCAGTAATAATATATTACTTCTGTTTCTGGAAAAGGGATACTATCATTTTTTTATTTTAGTTTAAAAATAGATCAAATTAAAAAAATGATAATATCTCTTTTCCAGAAACGGAGATAGTACTGTATTAAACTCGTGTGCGCTAATGCATCATTCTCATTCAGGTGGTGGAAGAGTCTTGGCATTGCAAAGAATTTGAGTTTTGCAAGAGACAGATTAGTCGAGTGCTTCTTAGGAAGTATTGGATTTTCATGGGAGCCAAAATATGAACGCTGTAGGGAATGGATTACAAAAACCATCAGTTTTGTGCTGCTAATTGATGATATTTACGATGTTTATGGATCATTAGATGAACTCCTACTATTTACTGATGCGATTGAGAGGTAAGTTACTGAACGGGATAATTCTTGCGAAGTTGCAAACTAATTCTGTAATTTTATGAAGAATTTTTTACTGAAGGTGGGATTGCAAAACGTTGGAAAAACTTCCACATTACATGAAGATATGTTTCCTAGCACTCTTCAACACAACCAATGAAATGGCCTTTGAGATACTAAATGAACAAGGATATGACATCCTACCTTAACCAAATCGGTATATGTCTATTCCATCGCAATGTTCTTGACCTCATCACCCCACAATCTGGGTGCCGATATTTTGATATCGAAGCTGAACTAATTTCATTCTTTTTCAGTGGGCTAATATGGCAAAGGCTATGTTAGTGGAAGCAAAGTGGTGTCATGAGGGATACATACCAACACTGGAGGTATACAAGTATAATGGTTCAGTTTCATCAAGTGGATTTGTAGTTCTGGCGGTTGCATTTTTCGCGCTGAAGCAGAACAATTGTGCTGATGCATTGCGAGCATTGGAAAACAACCATGAGCTTCTGTACTCTTCATGTTTGGTGTGTCGACTTTCAAATGATCTCGCAACTTCATCGGTGAATGTTTATACCTACTGATATTTAAATTTATGTTATTAAAATACTGAAAAGAGATAAAAGTACTGAACTCGCTTGGTTTTGAGAATGTAGGCAGAGCTAAAAAGAGGTGAATTGGCATCATCTGTGTATATTTATATGCAAGAAGCCAACGTCTGCGAAAAGGATGCACGCGAGCATCTAAGAGGTTTAATCATGGATATGTGGAAGAAAATGAACAAGTTCATACTTAGTCCTTTCCCATTTGATCTCTCATTTGTTAACTTGGTTTTAAATTTTGCAAGATTTTCCTTATTCATGTATCAATATGGAGATGGAATTGGTGCTGAACATTCCAAGAGCAAAGAACATGTTCTGTCATTAATTATAAACCCAATTCATATGCATCCTGCCAACAATAACTCATCTTAAAATGCTTTGCTTCTCTGCAAAATGCTAGTCTACTTGAAAACAGATTTATTTTTATTTTTGTTTTTTTTGTTTTTCTGTAATGGGCAAAGCCAAATAAAGATCAGGATTGCTGCAAACCAGCTACCTCCATTTCTGTCAGATAGTAATTTGTAAGAATTCTGAATACTTCCTGAATAAATAAAGTTTGGAAGACATGCAGTATATTTTAAGCTTTATAGAAATTTAACAGGCTTTAGTAAAACTGGTTAAACAATGTCAGAATGGGCTATCAAGAAACAGGCTCTAGTAAGGCAGAGTTAGGACTGTAGGTATTACTATTGAGTAAGCAAAAAGAAGAAAAATCTTACTGTGGGTGGGTAAACAAAGGATAAAATGCAAGAAAATTAAAGGATTTATCAAAAACTAGACTCGGGAGCAAGCTGGCGTGGGTGGAGAACTGCCAACCCATGCCTCAAGCTGGCTCCGCGATCACGCACTCAATTTTATAGCAACAATTATGAGATATTGCACTAAAATCACTAGATTTGAATTTACAAAAATGGTTTTTTTAGTTTATAATCGACCAAGTAATGATTTTTTTAGTTTATAACAACAATTATGAGATTGCAAGGAAGATAGATCATTCGACCTTGGCCACCCCACCCCCAGGCATGCTGCTTTCAACAACAGTCTCCCTAACAAACCTGGGAAGAGAATATAGATTCGTTAATTACAAAAAGTTATTTTGGTCGATACATCTACCTTTGCACGCATTTTTATGTTCTTTTACTATCTTTAAGGTGGAAACTTAAGAGTGCTACTGGCTAAAAAGAACGATAGGAACTGTACCTTGCTAGTTTGTCCTGAGAGGACTGCAACACATATATTGCAAGGATAAATGACATCAGAAGCCCTGTTTCATATACAAAGAAGAAGATTTAGCATCTATACGCAGGAAAAAACCAGTTTCTCTAGAGTTAACATTAAATGTGTTTATCATGCCACAGCATGAGATCTTGGCTTAAGTACATGATTCTGAACTTGACTATGCTGGATTAAGTCAATTTCCCGGAGAATGAAAATATCACCATAGGATGCACAAATTCATTTTTAGATCTGGTGCAAATCTAATGTGGAAGTTGATATGCATCTTAGACAAAACATCGGAAAACTAAAAAATTGAGGAACACAAAGTAGCAGCTTCAGCATGATTCTTATTACCTGATCCAAACAATACGTAGAAACCAGATGGAACATCTATCTCCGAGTGCTCCTCCCTGAAACCCGTATCAAAACCAACATTGAATCAAAAACTAAAAAATATAAACGAATCAAATTGTTACACAGTACACAAACTTCATTCCTTCATGGTTCTTATTAGTTTACCTCTTCCAAACACAGCAATGAAAAACATCAACAGAAAAAGGAGAAATAAAAATTACACGAAAAAGAGTGAAACTCCTACATAACCATATGCTACATAAAGAACTAGAACAATGATGCATAACTCCAGACATAGAGACCTACATTTTTTGTTCACATAAACGGTGAACCCTAAACCTACACATTTTAACAGTCTAAATATCTGATGATTGAATCACAAAGACAATGATCGTTGAGATGAGATAGACATACTCATCTAGAAACAGTAGGAACAACTTTTTGAGAACTACCAATATCATGTAATATCATTCGAGAGTTACAGAAAACAAAGTATGGTGTGCATGATATCATAAAGGATCAGAAAATGCTAACCATGTATATCTGACAAGAACATGTTTTGGCCAGTGCTCTGGACTCCAAAATTGAGTACGTATATTGGGATGAACTTCAACATCTGCATAATACAAGAAACAAAGATGTATTTTGTAACTAACTCGATCCACATTAAGCAAAGTTTTCTTGGACTAGGAGACACAGTCTATTATGCTACCAATAAGGTGCACTGACAACTAATGAACTCTACTAGTAGCAGAACCTAAATTGATGACTCACTATTTACAAAATACCAAAATATAAGATAAGGAATTAACAACTGCAGCCAAAAGAATACTGCTAGAGTTTGAAGCAAAATAAAGAGACAACGGTGTGATGAATCAAGTAGAAGAAACTGAAGTAAGTTATGGCTTATTGGCAATAGTTATTGAAGAGCACACGGTTTAGAAATGAAGGAAGGCCAGTTACATGAATTGAAGAGATATAAAGGTTATAAGTCACGTACAATGATGAGGCATGTCTACAACTTTAGCCATAACACCGTGTAAATCGTTTCCTGAATATCTCTGTGTGACATCAAAATTCATTAATAAGCTTCAATTTACAAATAAATAGGTTGAATCTCATAAGCACTAGTTGTAGTAACCTATAAAAGCTATATGTTAAGGAAAGAATACATCTTAGCTTAATCAAATGCAAGCCCTACCAAGTTGACGTCAATCATAGGGACTTCAGGCCCCTTCCGATTTATCACAAGAAGCCAAGGAATAAGAAACTTCTCTTTCCCAACTTGAAATGATCTGCATGTACATTAATCAAAATAAAAATCATTTTTGTGCAATTCAGACCTAAGAGTCATATATTTTTCGCGTGTCACAGGGTTATATAAACAGAGACGTTTAACAATTAGATTACTTGAAAACAACGGAGAGCATAAACAAGACAGAGAAACAACAGATTGTTGTGGAAAAAAGGGTAAAATACAGGTATCGGGTTGTAATCATAACTGGGGAACAAAATCAGATAAGAACCCAGATTCGTGAAGCATGTTTGAGGGAAAAAAATTTTTGTCTCTCATTTCTGTAACTCTATTCCTCATCCTGCAACTAATCCATCTAATGCCATAAGGTAACAGTCTAACAATGAACACTTTTGAGAGCAGAACACCAACTTCACAGGAAACATTGAAATCTCAGATGGAGGAAGAAGACTTTTTCTTGTAAGGTGCTACGAGTACGTTTTATTATCAACTAAGTAAGCAGCAAGTTCCAGATGAAACAGAAGGGCATACCATATAGGTCAAATGAAAAATCTTGACTTGAGAGGAATTGAAAAAACTACTGAACCTCACAAGTTGATGCATGTGATCATAGCACCAATAAGACAGATATACATTAATTTGGATGCAACTACATACTAAAATGAGTCAGTACAACGCACGCACGCACACTTTTGAGTTGGCATATGATATGTACGGTCAGCTAAGATAGGTGATAGCCTGCTGGGAGCTGGTCTCTAATCAAACTCCCTAATTGTAGTGACTCATGCTTCAACCTGAATCTACCAAAACTTAACTTCAAAGTACTAGACTACCAATAATGATAAAAAAAAAAAAAATTACACAATCCCAGTATAAGTCTGATTGCATGTTGGAATAGGCCTATCTCAACCCCTTGGTACTCTCCTTCAAGTTTTGGAGCTAGTCTATAGTCGGAATACCCTGATTTTAGTGACACATTCATCGTGCTTCAACCTGAATCTACCACAACTCGTCTATAACCTAGAACCTAGTTTACTACAAGGTACAAGAGTAGCACTATTTCACAGAATTAGAGTTCAACTCTTTACACCACTCCAATCATATGCGTAATGCAAAAAAAAGTTATAATGCGTAACTCATATCTACACATATAGAGTTCATTTTTGTTTCTCACTTTAGGATACTTGACAGCATTAAGTCTTACACTAATAGTATCATACACATTAGAGTTTTTTAATGATAAGTTGAATTCATCTTAATTGCAGCGACACTCATGCTTCAACCTCAATCTACCACAACTCAACTACAACCTAGTTTCTACACGGTACAAGACTACCACTCCAATCATACGTATAATGTCGTAACTCATAACCATATAGTGTTTATTTTTGTTTCTTCATTTAGGATACTTGACAGTACTAAGTCGAGTTTGTTAACGATAAATTGAAGAATTGAACTTACATTTTGTAAGGATCAGCTCCAGTATACCCAGTTGGTTTAGCTAAAGGTACCAAAACCTATACAATTACAAATTCCCCCAAAAAGAAAATCAGACAATTGACTACATCTAAGATTATATGAATTGAATCAAAGAAGAATGGATAATAATAATACCTCACGATTAACACCGAATATAGGACATTGACGACCAATCATATCATGCCAAACTGTTCTTTGCTGAAAATTAAACAAAATTTAAAAACCAAAAATCTGACAGAAATTTCATTTTTAACCAACAAGAGATTTTAGGTTTAGGGTTTGTTTACTTACCGAATGATATTGACCCATTTTGCTCATGGGAACTATGTCTCCAGGTCTGTAAGCAGCAACTGTGATCGAATCCAAAGACAAGAACGAACAGAGTAGGATGGCTAATAAGGTAGTGATCGGAATCCTAAAACTCGTCGCCATGATTTGGGAATTTCTCTTCTTCTATCAGACTGAAGAAGAAGAAGAAGAAGAAGAAGATCTCTAGAAAAATTAAACTGAGAAATGGTTAAATACAAAAGTCTTCCGGATTTAACCCAGTTGACCGGGATACTTGACCCAAATTTTGATAAGTGCCCCCAACATTTGTTTGGGTATTTGGATAAATTTTAAGAAGTTATTTTTTAAACTTTCATAAGTTAAAAAGGTAAAAATAAGGTAAGGAATAAAATTTTCACAATAGCTTCTGAAAGCAAAAAAATCTACTCTTAAGGTAAAAATGAGGTAAGGAACCACAGGATTTGTGGTTTAAATTGCTGAAACATAAGTAGTTTCCTAATACCAATCCTTGCATGATGTTACTAAACATGGTTCATAGATCCGGAAGAGAATATGCATAGGTTTAGATATTGTAAAAGTTAATTATTGTCGGGAAGTGGGTGATAGTAGAAATATATCAATATGGAAGGATAGGTGGATACCTACAAGGAATGATCTAGTTGATAGTAGGTTTAGATCTATTGATATTCAAAATGTTAATTATTTGGAATATGGATATATATGCTTCACTCTTTGTTTGATGATAACGTTTTTGTTGTTTTCAAATATCAAAGCCAATTCAAATATGATATGTAGAAATCAACAAACAGAAAATCAAATCACATAAATCAATGATATATTTGTTGTTTTTAAATATTAAAATCAATTTAAATATTAAAACTCTATTCTAGACTAGTATCTTTTTAAAACGATAAATTTATAAATTCAAAAGCGATAAAGTTATAAATTTAAACTTTGGAGAATTTTTAAGTGAATCGATAAGTAGGGACAACTGACCAACTTACCTTTCCTTGGTCCGTCCCTGGCTGTGTTCAGTTCCTCCTATGAATTAACATGGACCCGTACCGGCACGGTCCCGTTCCTACACTTAAGACTATAAGGCTCACATCAGTAAGGCCTGCCTGAAGGGGGCAGCAAATATTTAAGGGAGAAAAACTTAAAAAAGAATTCCTCTGTTACTGGATCTCAATCCAATTTGATTTGGGGGAATTGAAGGCAGTTTAATTATTAAGTAAGTAATCAAAACCCTGATTTTTCATTTCTAATTCCATTTTATGTGCTTATTATCAATTGAAATTGAGAAAAGAATGCCCTAATTTTAAACAAGGGTTTTGATATTGGTTTGTCTCAGTTGGCTTTTAAGGTGTTTGTGGAAATGGCTAGGAGAATTTTGAATGAAGTAATAAGTAAAATTGTGAATGGGCAGAGGAGAAGTGGAGCTACAGCCACTTTGCAACCTATATCCGGTCTAATGCCATCATTTTTCAATCGAGGTAACGTACTCGCAAGTGTTATCTTCATTGACATTCTAGAACTGGTTGGTTATTATACTTCTTGTTAAGTTTCTGTATAGTAATTTATAAGCATCTTTGTAATGCATTCAGTTATGGGATACGATTAAGGAACTATCCCATAACTAAACTAGAGAACTAGTGCAAGAACTATGAGTAGGGAGATGATCTCACATGAGGAGTCTGTTTTCACCTGTATTATGAATCCAGTAAGGGTTAATTAAATGCTAGTCCGGTTTGTGAGTGAAATGAATGGACGTCGTTAACCAGAATGTACTGCTGTAGCTCTCAAGGTTGAAATCCTAAACATCGATTTTTTCTTCTGGTTACTGCGATGTCTTTTGATTTGATATGTAATGGTGAAGAGACAAAACTATTGACGCTAGATTTTTGCGCGATGAAGGTTGTTTCCTGCTGTTACTAGCCTATGTGTTAAAGCTGGATTGCTTTTTTGTATAGCATTAGCCACCTGCTTACCCATTCCTGCCTAGTGTATGTCCTAAATGCAGTATTCGTTTTGTTCTTGTGAGCTTCTTTGTGTTTGTCTACTTCGACATGAGCAGTTTAAAAGCAATACAAATCCTTGGTTATTCACTGTAGGAAGATCTTTTGTTTCTACTCCAAATGGCGTTTTGGATCTGGAGGAAGCCATAGAACCAGGATTGTTGGCAGAGAAAGATGGACATTCAGGGTTGTACAATAAAAAAAAATCGGCTTCGTCGGGTTCCAAGTGCTCGGAAATTCTTAGCTATATGGGAGGCTTGGATGGTGACCAAAACCAATTGATCAAGAAGTTGGTTAACTTTAGGATGAAAGAAGGCCAGAGAACAAAATCTCGTGCTGTTCTGTATGAAACTTTTCGTCGCCTAGCTCGAACGGAACGCGATGCAATCAAACTGCTGGTTGATGCTGTGGAGAATATCAAGCCCATATGCGAAGTCAAGAAAGTCGGGGTGGCAGGTAGTCTTTATGATGTCCCAGGGATTGTTTCAAGGGATCGTCAGCAAACTTTAGCCATTCGCTGGATTCTTGGAGAAGCAGGTTCCAAGAAAGGAAGCAAGAAGGCAAGCACCGAGGAATCTCTCTCTGCTGAGATACTGAATGCTTACCGAAAGAGAGGAGGTGCACGTAAGAAAAGGGAGACCCTTCATGGACTTGCTTCAAGCCATCGAGGTTTCGCACATTTCAGATGGTGGTAAGACAAATGTAAAACTCCCCAGTTTTTTGCTGGTCATTTTTGTGAGTTTTGTTCTTCGACTTTACAATCTAGTTTTTCGTTAGTGTCTGGATATTTTTTCCTTTTGTGGAATCTATGGATGATCCCTGTGAGTTCGACAAATAAAACTGCAGCACCTGATCTTGTGAACTCTGTGCTTTCCTTTTCCCATTTGTACTAAATGGGTTTTACATTTGCATAACTCCTAATATTCAACTGCAGTTTCTGTAGTTCTGTTTCTCAAGCCTTTTCTGTTTTAGCTTTGAAGTGCATGAAATCTGAAAACATGGTGCTTTTGTTCATCCACAGATGATTGTGTCTTAAAACTTAAAACTTAAAACTTAGAAGGTTTTTGTTCAACAGACTGAAAACATCAAGTAAAGCCGATAAACGTTCAGCTCTTTTTCACATTCAAATCCTGCTTTGTATAATATAGAACTTTATAGTACCTGACTCAAATAGCTCCGAGTCAGATGTATTAATCGAGTCAGATATTAAAAATCAAAAAGATAAACGATTATACATCTGACTCAATTTCGAGTCAGATTCAACGGAACCAGGTGGTCTCCCTATGAATCTTCCCTACTCAAAAGCCCATAGAAGTGAGATTTCTTTCTTTTTCATGAGATTATTTCTGGCTCCACCACTGTTCCTCAAGACTACCCTAGAATCTTCCCTACTCAAAACATGTGGAATAAATTTCCAAGCTTTTGTGTTTTAGTTATGGAAATTAATAGAGAATCCATTTGGTACACACAAAATATCAGAATTTGTTTAGATTAGTTGAGATGTCATAAAACTATTAAGGAATGGTTGATATAATAATAAGGGTTAGGCCCCCCTGAGAGTTAAAGTCTACACTACCAACTAATCTTTGTCTTCTCAAATCTCTCCCTATTCATCATATTTGGACCCTATGTCCCTACCCCTTACCCCAATTCACTGTTCAGTATTTACACACAATAATAGTGAGAACTTATGGTACATGTGCATGTACCACGGTGCCGACTTCATTGACCAAAATTTTGTGCACACGAAGGGGCAGTTTTGAATAAAAGTAGTTTTATAATTTTTCTGATGAATCGAGTTTGATCTAAATTATGAATGTCATAAATTACTGAAACCTAAAATTTAAAATTTATATTTATATCTTTTTTTAGATTTTTTATGTTGATGAAAGAGTATTATTTAAAAGATAGATGTGGCTGAATCAGAACTAACTAAAATTACTATTTGTATAGGATGATCAGACAGTTTCGTGATCGAGCACATTAGACCGAATAGATAAATTTTATGAGGTGTGAAATTTGCTGACCCTGTTACCTCAAGCGTTTAAACCTTTTCGTCTATAATATATGAATTCGATTTTGTGTACACTCTCTGATGAGTGTTCAGAGACATTTTAATTTCGTCATTAAATTGATTTTAATAATCATGTGTTTGATCATGCATTAATTAACTAACCAGTCAAATATAGATATTAAATTAACACTTTTTAAAAAAACATGCACATAAATAAATTTATAAACCGTCTTTCAGATTTTAGGGTTCAGGCCTCTCTAGTATTTTTTTACAGTAAAATGAAACAGCATGTTGATTGTTTAAGTGAACGAGAGTAAATCGAAGGATATTGATCAATTAATTCACATACAGATATAGTTTACCAACAAGATATACTTTTCTTTGTTTTTTTGTTGTAATGGCCCTTTCATTTCATTCACTATTGTACACAACCGCACGTATACAAATGACCAACAACACCTTAAATGGTTTCTTCTATCTCTATCGATCTTACAGGGTTTTTAGTCTCATTGTGTGAACCACAAGACATCCTTCACTCTCAGTCTTAGCTACACATGGATGGATCATGATGGATAATGATCATTCATTCATTCATGTACAATTTAACCACTCAAAAGTTAGCTTTTAAGTATACTCATTTTCGATCTGCTGGTCGGCTCATGCATATATATGACAATGGGGGTGAGAGACAGTAACGTGTACGTCTACAATGAAAACTACGCAAACGGATGTCTGCGTCGGTGTATTCATATAATAATTGACGAATTCATCGCGATATGTACACATTCTGATTTTAACTATTACTTGATCTATCATTGACATCATCATCTAATGACTTTATCACTGTACTACAGTGATTTTAGCTCGATATATATATATATATTGATATTTATTGCTGCTCGATTTAGTATTAGTGTCATCATCCAATAATTTTATCATTATACTATAGTAATATTGGCTCGATTGTTAATCAGGTGAAATCGGTTTGGGTATAACTTTGTACGGGCCAAACAACACTGTATTTAACTAATTAACTGTGCTATAAAATGTGCAGTAGTACTTGTTGGTTATCCCACCATTAACTGTTTGTTGACTCCGACCAGAGTAGTAGTTAGTAGCTAGTTTCCATTTAGGAAAGATATGCACTATGCATATACATAGTATAATGACAACTCAAAAGTGAATTTAAGATTTCTCTCTTATCCAACAGCAACTTTGACTCTCAGGATCCAAGACGCTGAATTTCACATTTGAGAGTTTATTTTTATTTATTGATTCTAAGGTTTAATGTTAGTGTTTATCGGGTTTATTTTTATTTATTGACTCTAAGGTTTAATGTTAGTGTTTATCGGGTTGAGGTACCCCCAAGTACCTCCTCTTTTTAAGTAAATTTTTTTTTAACCGATCAAAAAAAACTCTAAGGTTGAATGTTGGAGGTGGCGGAATTAGGAATCTATTGAGAGGTGGACTTGAGCAGATTTTTACCTGGACTTCAACCTAAATATTAGACATAGAATTTTATAAAATATAAGATATGCTTAAAAAAAATAACTTTTGTGGGCTTTTGAAAGGGTTTGAGCCTGGGTAAACCAAGCTCTAGTTCCTCCCTGTTGGAAATTTTATGAGAAACCCGTTACTAGATCCAGGGGTTGAGAGTTAAAACCGGGAATTCATAATCTCGTGGAATTCGATGAATAACACTTGTTTAAAAAGGGTTTACCAGGTTTCTCTTGGGTGGGTTTTCCCCTGCATGTGCAACAGCGTTGATTTTTATTTGGCAAATTTACACAGAGTGTTTACTAGGAGTATTTTATTTTTTGACACCAGAAATATTTTATAATTAAAGGAAAAATAAAAAACAAAAGAAATACAAGTAAGAAAAGCATCCCAATCAACAACACCTATTGTGGCTTGCAGAATGTTAAAATCAGTCCTATATTGTATGGGTAATTTAAGATCCTGTGTTTTATAAGCTTTAGGCAACCCTAACCTTGTAAGTCGGTTTTCGAGGTTAGTTAGGTCCATAGACTTCGATACAGAAAAATATTACACCTCTTATTTGAGCAAGTCTTATAGTGGAATCAAAGATATATTTTTTTAACATCCTAATTACTTATATATTAATGGTTAGACTGCCCTTAGAAGAAATTAGTGTTTAGATAAAACATATAACCTGGATTGGTAATTATTAATATAAGCTAAATAGTTTAGTTGAATTTGATAAAACCTAGTTTTAACTCGGCTGAAGAGAAGGAGACAAAGAGGGAAGAAGGAAAACAAGCCAGGGAGTAATTAGGTTTTTAATCTCAAATTTAAGGCTTATTCTTGCTTTATCATTTTTATTATTAGTATGTAGGTTATAATTATTGAATTTGCTTGAAACCTAGGTTAAGAACTAAATTTTTGGTTTATATTGGAACGATACCGATAAGATTAGCATGGCCCTTGTACAAGGATGATACATACAATCGAGAAATGATATCAGAGTCGACGACGAGTCATCTGTTAAGAGCAAGAGAGTACTCTGGAGGAGGCAATCTGATTGACGTTTAACGCTATTCGCAATTGCGCTCAATTTGTCAGAAAACACATTTCCAAATTGCGCTCAACGACATTCCAATCCGCGCTTGTATCCTAACCGTTGATCTGATGTAGATCCAACCCTATGGAAGAAAAAAAACGCAGTTCCAAATTGCATCAAACGCCAATCCAAATCGCACTTACAACCAACTGTTAAGATGATGTATATCCAACGCGTTGGAAAAAAAAATGTAGTTCCTAATTGCATCAAACGTCAATCCAAATTATATTTTGGAAATCTTTATCATTAGACTTGCACTTCCATGATCTATTCCAAGTGACATAGAATTTAGAAGATGAAATTCTTCAATCATAAGACATGCTTTGAGAAAACGCATTAATCTCAGGGACGAAATCTGAGATTAATCGATTCCGCTTAGAAAAATTAATCATTAATTTATTTATTTTAGTTTTGAATACAAGGTCTTAATTTAATCAACATAACATTAACCATAATAGTTGTTGTTTTTTAACTTTCCCCTATACCAAAGAATGTTAGGTACAAGTTTGGGATCTAAAATAAAACAATCTACCAACCCCTTAAACTATACTTCTTAATTCACATTACATGGCCGTTGCTGTAAAAAAGATGTGTTTGAGCATTGATCAGATCACCTGAAAGAATGAGACCCTGCTCTCGAGTCAAAGCAGTGTGCTCGAGTATAAAGAAAAAGGTGAATGTTGGTGGATGATTTCTGTCTCTCTTTATAATCAGAATCAGTAGAAATAAACAAGATATGACCCCGAATCTTTCTTTGTACAACCAAAAAAAGAAAAATGGAGAATAGCTTTTTGGAAAAGCCAAAACAATGAATGTCAATCTCAAAACGATTTATAATCAGATTGAATGAATTATTATTTGATGGATTTAATGAGAATCATATTAAGATTGAATATTATTTCGATTTTAGGAAATAAACCATCGGATAATACAATTACAATTACCGGTGGTGGTTTGAATTATTACTTTCTCGGTAACGTGAAAACTTGCTTTTACTACCACTTGATAACAAAATTGTTGGCTTCTTTTTAGCTTTAGAGGTCATGCGGGTATAATTTCTCTGGTATTCTTATGAACTTGTCCATGCTTTAAACATGGCATTTATGGGCGAAAATGTTAAAAAAGAATGCACCACTTGGTTGTTACTTGTTCCCGAGTGAAATGTGGTATGTTTACGGCCACTTGATCTCCTAGTTATCTCACAGTTATCTCACATTCAGTCTGATAAATTTTATGCTCAGATATAATTAGAATATCCACGTAGAAACGGATAAGATATATTAAACAAATTACACTCTTAATCCATTAGTAGTCGGAACCTTTTAATGAATTATTCTCGTATTAAACTAAGTGTAAAACATATATATAATTTTCCTATCACAAGTGTTATGTAGGTTATTAAATTACATAATATACCAATCCAGTAGACATTGTTTCATTTTATATATATTTCTAACTTTTATGAAATTTGGTAACCTCTATAGTACTTTTATAATTTTGGATTACATTTAATTAGAGAACAGTGGGATTACTAGCCGTTAAAATAACATTTTTTAAGACAAAGGATGTACACAAACCTCTAATCACTCCATTAAAATTACAACTTTTGAATTTTATTGTGAAAAATCACTTTAACTTTTCCAACTTAAAAAAATGGATTAAATCAAAATCACCTTTAGACAAGATTTTGAAATGTGAATATCTTTTGTAATGTTCTAAACATTTTTGGGTTCATCGATATAAAAAAAGAAAAAAAAGAAATGGCACTCTTTTTTACTTTTTTCAAAAAATTTACCAAAATGTTTCATGTTCTACTTTTCCTTTTTTAGTATATTCATAGCAAAATCATAAGCTTCATCTCAAAGTTCTCTCCTTCTATGCATATAAATGAGTCATTTTTGTACCTTAAAACAGTAAAAAAAAATTGGAAAATTTCTGTCAGTGTACTAATGAATGAATATTTTATTGTCTTTAGTTTGAATGAACCTCATCTTTTTCACAATTGGGGTCACACCACAGATAACACACATTCATTCATTTGTCAGATATTAAAAAAAAATGAATCATGCCAGATTGACCAAAAAAAAACTCAAAGAATAATATCGGAAAAATCTTTTGTAGACATGGTTTCATTATGTCATGGATCACTGGAGTCTACGTTTTTTTAATTAGTCGTGCAAATATCACGCACATGAACTTATTTAGAGATGTGATTTAATTTAAACTGTGAATGTAATAAATTTAATAAATTTTTTATTTTTAAATTAGCAGTAGAAATTTTATTGTATTTTTTTAAAATATTGTGGATCAGTAAATTTTTTACCGAAAAATATCGTGGATCAGTAAATTTCACCTTTTCACACAGGTGGGGCAAAATCTCTAACTCATTTTTCCACTGAATGAATTATTGAAAAGAAATAAAATTGTCTAGAATAAAACAAATAACAAGGATAAAGAAATTTTGCCACTAAATTTGCTCTGTTTTTTGCTCTGTTTTGAGAGAAAGAACTTCATTATTGAATCCAATAGGACTATTATTGTACAATTGAGATACTACAATTACTAACTAATGAATGTCAGTAAGATCAAACCAAATTTGTTGAAATACTTGAACAATGATATCATGATATTCATTTGAATTTAATAAAAGATAACAAGCTAATAGCTCTTCTAAATCACCTGATTTCCTTAGATTATTCTCAACAATCATCTCCACCATTGACTCTCTAAAATCCCTTTGAGGATCAAATGAAGATTTAATGATTGCAAAACTATCCGAAACACTCGTCGATACCACCGGTATTAACTTCTCTGTTGTCGGCTTCTTAGTTCCGGTGGTGGTGGTGGTACGTTGCTTATTCGGTTTTGTCATCGTCATGTCTTTCGAATGGGCTTTACGTGTTAGAATTCTTGGAGAATTTGATCGAAGTTTAAGTCCCGGAGATCCCGCTGAGATAGATTTTCGAGCAAAAGGACTAGATTTTTGTTCTTTTGAAGAAAGTGACCCATGGACATTTTTTTCCTCTGCATTTATACTTGTTGAGTTTCGTCTTCTGGATGATTTTTGTTCTTTCGTATACTTGTTTTGGCTGAATTTCGTAGGCAGCTTGGTTATAATCGGTGGAAGTTCTATCTCCGTAACGGGATCGAACCCATCATCGAATTTCTCAGCGGAAGATTTCTTACTATCAATAATATCTATGATAATACCAGTAGTTGAAGCACTTACTCTGCAACTACAAGAAGTAGTACTTCTACTGGACATAGACATGGACACAGAGTTGGCGTCAACTCTTATTGATTCAGTACATTCTTGATTGTCTAGTTCAGGAGAAGCAGCAGGTGTAGAATCTGCAGACTTACTAGCAGAACTCCATATGGATGATGATGATTCTCGAGTATCTCGACAATTGCAAGACGATGAAACCGGAGATGCCGATTTATTATTAACTGTACTTCTTTTTCGACTTTTTTTCGACCTTGATCTTTTCGACGATTTTCTCGGTGTCTCGGCTGCTGCTGGAATGTAACGAAGGTCGTCAGATGCTTTTGGGTTTGTTGGTGATGATGAATTCTGAATGGCCTTGTGAATATCAAGTAGTATTTGATCATTGATTTCAGGTTTAATGTAAGGTTCTCTAGTGAAGTAATAAGAATGTCTAGGGTGAGAAATTTGCTGTGTTTGTTGATGATACGGTGGTGGTGGTGGGGGTGGTGTGATTAGATAATGGTGGTGGTGAAGATTTTTTTGCTTGTTCTTATTAACTGGTGGATGAGGATGATGTTGTGCAGCACCATTTTTGAGCTTGTAAAACCATGCATTTGGTATCATATCTGATAATCTAAACTTGTAATTCCCCATTTTTCTCTTCTTGAGTTCACTCTTTTTGTGAAGTGTTTTTGCAGTTATAGTGCAAGAGTACGTTATTATAGAGGTTGTGGTGGAAAAAAGAAGGGGTGGAGAAGAGATGAGATGGTGGGGACTATAAAAGCTCAAAAAAAGGCATAGGAGTAATAATATATTGGATATGGGTCCATAATAAACAGTCCAAATTTGTAGAAAACTAAATAGAAATAAATTACAAGTGTAACAATTTTGATAATATATTCAAATCCATTACTCTTTAATTTAAAGGAATCCTGATAAACCAGCGTTTAAAGTAACGAATTTTAATATAAGAAGATGAAAAAAACATAGTATTTTCTGATGATTAATTTATTTTTTAGATATATTTCTTTTCGGACCAGCACATTCCTGTTAAAGTGGTAAAGTTTTCAGATAATTTTGAACTTTAGAATTTTATATTTGAGGTTAGTAATTTAAATTTTAATATGGGAAAGGATCCTTTAACATGGTTAGAATGATATTATTTTGATAATTTGGAATTATTTTTCTTATAAAACTCAAACAGAAATAAATTTAAAGCTAATTTTTTGATGATATTTTCATCTTATAAAACTCTATATTCCTACCAAATTTGAGTATATAGGGAGATACTAAACCTCATCATCCGTAAAATTTAGTTTCAACCGTTAATCTTCAATGGCTGATTTTCAAAGTGGTAGATGGTGGTCTTATACCTCTCGGAATACGCTCATTTTTTATAGGAATGTAAAAATTTATAAGAAAAATATTTTACCAACAAATTAATTTCAAATTCAATTCCGTTTAGGTTTTATAAAAAACATAACACTAAAATATTAAGATAATAACATTCTAACCATGTCAATGAATCCTTCTCTTTTAATATTTACTTTTCTGATATGAGTTTCTATGAAACGGATTCACCTATAGGAGGAGTTTGTGATTCGAAAATTGCGTGTACGTTATAATACATGATTGTGGTGATGATAGAAAAGGGAGAATCAAATTTATGAGAGACAATAATTAATGGTAAATCTTATGACGTGATTGAAAACTATTGTGGTGGGCAGAAGTAGATTAGATTATATGAACGACGATGGAAGACGTTGTTCTTTTCTTGTAGGTTTAATAAAGGCTATTATAGCTTAGCTCTAACCAAATCTTCATTTTGTCTAAAGCAAAAGATTATGACAAAAAATAATTAACTTGTTCGAAAGATCTTCGAAACAATTTGATTAAATATTTAGTTGAAATTTTCTCGTTCGTTCCTTCCTTTAATCGCGATGAACTAGTAATCATGTTTTGTTTTGTTCAATTTTCAATAATTTTTTTAATAAACCAACAATTAGCGTACAGTAGGACAACCACTATTAAATACAATGGAAATTCATAAGGAGTTATCAAATTTCACTGAAAAATTTCAATAGATCCAGTGTGAAGATTATTTTACTGCAAATATTTAGTAACCCCCCAGTAGAAGTCACGCTTTTATCTTCACCAAAACAACAACTACAAAAGAAAAAAAAAATCATTTTATAAGAATGCATTTGGAAGCATGTTGGTAGTAGACATATGTAAGAATGCATTTCGTTTGTATGTATTCAAAAAATGTGGCAAACATATAAAGATATACACAATGTATTAGAAGGTGTTACTCAACAATCCCTCTTGTATAGGAGAATTCTAATAATAGAGATCATGCTATATCTTTGGATGCTTTCACAACGTGATATATTGTTGTAAAGAAACTCCAAATGGAACACCAAAAAACTACAAACTCACTTTTTACGTTAACAAAAGCCAAACTTGACACTTTCTTTAAAAATGCAACACCACCACCAACAAGTACTACTACTACACAGAGTTCTCCTTTTCATCATGTTTCGCTTTCTTTTCCAAAAATATTTTTGCACGTAAAAGATTTGTGGGGATCATAGAACACAACAGAGAAGAAGCTTCTTTTTCTTTGTTATATTTTGAGATTGAGTAGTTAATCATGCATATACCAGCAGCATCATCTCAAAAAGATTGTACGTTAAGTGGGGGCTATCGGCGGTACTTGGCTAGATTGTTTCGATGTCTTTCTTCGCGTGGTTTACGGTGTCGCAGAACGCACAACCACATTGTTGATTGGTTGTATGATTTTGAGGTTAAATGGATGATTGAAGGGAAACAAAAAACCTGCAAACATAAAAGCTTTAAAGTATGAACAGTAAGTTTCTCAATGGCAGTGCTGTGGTGGTCTGTGAATGCTGTAGTAGTGGTAGTACGTTGCTATGGGGGGTAAAAGGTGGCGGTGGTTGTGGGAGGAAGACTAGGTTTGGGGACCAAAAATCACTATCGTCCTATTTCACGTGCAATCTTTCTAGCTTTCTCAGATGACTCCAACAACTACCAACACGTACGATAGCATGAGGCCCATCTAGAAATACTAGTCGATTAGACCATCTAGTGTCAAAAGAAAATGGGTGTCTTGACATTAGCAACTGATTAAATTACCTTTTAATTTAAGTTAAAATAAATAAAACCCAAATCAACTTCAAATTTATAACTTCTTTAACTTCAAATAAAACCCGAATCAACTAAATTTAAATTAGTTACTATTTTTGGTAATTTTCGATAATCCTATCCTTTTTTTCTATTTTAGATTAGTTAATTCAGTAGAATCCAAGAAAATAGGTGATTTTTTATACTCTTAGTATTAGGTTCGGCAAGGAGAAAACAATCTGAATTTCATTGTTGTTCTTCGTTCGTGAAGGATTGATTGAGGTTCGGCTAGAAAAGAATTTCATTGTGAAATAGTTTAGCATAAAGGCCCATGTAGCAAGAAACAAAAAGGTATTAATGTAGGGACTGCTTGTTTTTTTAAGAAATACTAGTTGATAAAACCATCTACCGGAAAATGATAATGGGTATCCTAATAATAGCAAATGATTAAGTCATTTTTTTGATTTAATTTAAAGTAAATAAAACCGGATTCAGCTTCTAGTTTTTCCTTCAACTCGTAGAAAGTAGTTTACTAAATCTACATTAGTTACTAGTTTTAGTAATTCTCGATAAATCCATTTCTTTTTACTATTTTAGATTGATCAACTTAGTAGAAATCCTAAAAATTATGTGATTTTTTATACTCTCAGTGTTGGGTTAAACAAGGAGAAAAAAAACATATCTAGGATTTTTTTTTCCAACCTAGACGTATCTCATTGTTGTTCTTCGTGTACGAAGAACAGATTAAGGTTCGGCAAGGAAAAAAAAACTTAGACGAATCTTAATGTTGTTTGTCGTATGCAAAGAGGTTCGGCAGGTAAAAAAAATATCAAAGAGAAAAAATATACAAATACGCTAATCTTTCGCCAACAACAACAAGCGTATATGTAACAGTGGATCATATGAATGGATATTCATATGATGAGATAAGGATCACCAACGCCATGGTATAATTATATACATGTCATGCCCCGAGCTCTAGAACCGAGAGTAGTATTGACAAGAAAATATATGTGGAGATTTCGATAGGAAGACCACCAATAAATGATGTGTGATTATTTTATAGACGGATGCGTACACTGTGATGAAAATTTCCAACATCGCTTCCTCATGTCGCTCCACCTGTCATTAGGTTTATTGGAGAGCTTTGTCGGGTACATTCGTATGGCCAAATCAACTTCATACGAGAATCTCAAAATGTTTTATGAAACCATAGACAACCATTTCGGTCCATGTTTTTTACGACAACTAGAGAAAGATTAATTCGGCCGGCTACTCAAGAAAAATACAAAAATGGTCTCTCCTGGAATGATGGGTAGGATTGATTGCGTGCCTTATAATGTGTGATAGGGATATGGCAAGGTCAAGATAAATGCCACTACACAAACCAACTATTGTTATGGAAGTTGTTACTTCTTATGATTGTTGGATATGAAATGCATTTTTTTTTACTTTCCAGGTTCAAATAACGACATCAATATTTTACATAATTGAACTTTGTTTGAAGAACTATAATATGAAACCGGTACAGGTGCAATTTTCACTGTGAACAATAATTTTTTGAGGACCAAATCGATCCAACATCGTCAACTTTAGTTCAAGCTTACATCGAGATACTTGAGGAAAAACGTGATAGAAGTTACCTTAACAAGAAGCAGATTGAGTGTAGAAAGGATGTTGAACAAGCATTTGGAGTTTTGAAGAGGCAGTTGCACATAATTTGTGGAGCATATCGTTCATTTAAGCCATTAAAAGTGAACATTGTTATGCTCACCTGTATCATTTTGCATAATATCGTAATTGAGGAAACCCGACGAGTCATCCATATACAAATTTGAGGCGTGATGCTCAACCCCGTCATGGAGTGCCTGCAAGAGAATATAGAATCACAAAAGACATAATTCAAAACAGAGGTTTATATTTAAGTCTAAGGAATGATATCACTCCGTACATTTGGGATGAATTCGGAGCCCAAAACCCTCACAGAGTCTAGTTTTTATTACTTTTTAGATGTTATCATTTTAATGGTTTAAAGCAATAGTATTTATTACTTTATAGTTATTATTTCAATCATCCGTAACTCCTTTAATGTAATTTTATTTGTGTGATGAACAATCCTTTCGTCGATGAATTTTAAGTATTACATTTTAATTAACATTGAAATTAAAACTAAGGATTACATTTAGATTAAAACTATATCGGAATTCAAATAAACTAACTATTACATCGAAAGAAAACAAACAAACTAAATATTACATCAAATAAAATTAATTAACTAACTATTAATCCAAGTTAACACTAATAACTAAACCAGTGTAATGTCATCATCGATATTCCCATCTTCCTTATCATAATCAATCTCAACTGTTTTTTGGCGTTATAGTTGTGCGTTCTCCGTATGAAGTTCATCAATTTCAGCTTGCCAGACTTGTAGTACATACATCATATACCAATATATGATGCTAAAAGAGTACTTGACACTATTTTTTTAACGTTTTTACAGAGATAAGAGATTGCAATAAACACCAATCGATACTCTTTTTTTAAGATTGCAGTAAGCACCAATAAATATTATTTTTCAGTTGTTATGTTTGTGATTTTTATTTTTCGATGTTGGTATTTTTTATATTATTATTATAAGAACACATATGTTATAAACATATTTGCATTTTGTTTACTATTAACAACATATATTTGAAAAGATTCAAATTTTTTGTTTAATGATAAAAAATCAATATTCACAATTGTACTCTTATGTAGATATTTCAAATAGTTTCTTGAGTATATAAATTTTTCAACAATCTAATTTGTGTTTTAAAAGATATAAATAAATTAAGTTTTTTAAAAAATTATTTCCTAAATTGATAACCTTTTAATTTAAATTTATTAAGATAGACTAAATGTACATCTTTAAACGTGAAAGTATATTTTCGACCATATTTCGATTGTTAATACGATATATAAGAACCGCTATTACAAACAGTGTTACACCTTTGATCGTGAAATATCGATTGCTTGTCATTTATAAATTGACCTGTATTTATTTGGCAGAGCTTGGGAGAAAAAGTAAGAGCTTGGGAGAAAAAGTAAAGGGCAAATTGAATCTAATAGATTTAGATGGTAGTGAACGCCTCTACCAGATAACAACTGCGATCCGTTCAGGCGAAACCAAGGTGCTTTCATTATTTAACTCATCTCATAGGTGAGTTAAATAAATTCATTATTTAACACCTCGACCAGATGAGTTAAGATATGAAAACCGATTAAATCAGTCGTAGATGTAAATTCTATTTATAGAAAAAATATATAGACTCAGACTTTGCTAAAATACCTGCAGAATTTGAAATAATCTTAATTAATTTGATTGAACTCAAATGAAACTTAAAATTAAACTCAAATGGAACTCAAACTTAAATTAAACACAAATGAACCTCCACTCAAGCTCAAATAACCTTTCCATTCAACATTCATTCATTGTATCCATTATGTTTAAAAATTACACATAAAAAGGATTAAAACCGTGAGTTCATAATAATATATAATGATCTAAAAACTTAAGCAACCAACTTCAAGCCAATCAAAATCAGAAATCGTTTTTAGCGAAAAAAAATATTTGGTCGCTTAAAAACTTAAGCAACCAACTTCAGGCCAAGTTGTTCTATGTATCTATCAACTAGGTATTTTATTTGCTCTAGGATGGTTGGTCTAGATATGAAGCGATTGGTATTTAACTTGCTCTAGGTTGGTTGGTCTAGCTTTTAAGCGATGAGAATTTTACTTGCTCCATGGTGGTTGGTCTAGCTCTGAAGCAATGAGCAGAATACTCGCTTTGGGATAGTTGGTTGATTATTAGATCGACTTCCTAGCTGCTCTAGACCTTTACAAATCCCACCTTTTACAACTGCAGAGCGAGTGCCACTTTTAGTCGCTATAAGTGTTAGAGCGACTCAATATGGGCTTTTGCAACTCAAACTGCTTTTTCTTGTAGTGAGGTATACCTTCTTTTGAAAAAATCTTACTTGATTTAAGGATGAAGCGAACAACTTTTTTTTTTTTTTTATGAAAGATCAAAGTTCAAATGATGTACAAGGTGATGATAACCGTGTTAAAGAGGGGATAAAGTATGAAGGAAAAAAAGGATAATTAATTATGAAGGAGAAAATAAAAATGTAAAGGGAAATCAGGATATTTCATTTTTTTATCTATTTCTTCTTTTTTGTACGTAAACAAGAAAGAGATGGATTTACAAATATTAATAGTAGAAGAGAAAAAGCTACACGTATCTAGTTAAGAAAGTACGTACACGTACATCTTAACACATGGGAATGGTTATATATACCACCAATAATATTTCTACAACACATTACATTACAGAGAAACAAAAAAAAACATAAAAAATATTTTGACGGAAACTTTCTCTTCCGAAGGTATTTAGGAAAGTCGTATATAAATAATGATGATTTTACTAGTGGTCATGAGGCGTATTTTTGACCCATTACTAGTTATCTCACATTCAATTTGACGGATTTTTCGATTTTCCGTCTGAAAAGACTTAAAGGCATCCAGCTGACGTGCACCACATCAGGACTCGAAGGCATAGGCCTTGTTTCAAAAGTAACCACAAGGTCTTAGCCGCAGGCTCTATTTTATTTAGTTGGACAATTTTGAATAATGTTTCCCATTTTCCTCTTTAAATTTGAATTTAGTTGGAGCAGTTGAATAGATAGAAAAGAAATGTCTTTTGAATATTAATGAGGAAATAATTAACCCCCCTTTTGAGATTAATTAACTTAATTAATTACTCCCACTAACCTTAAACTCCTCTTTAACTACACAAAACAAGTCAATCCTGTCAAAGAAAATGAATGTAAAAAAGTCAGTGGTCAAGCATGCTTCTATTGACATTTCAGTGCTGTTTGATTTGTGAATCATCCTCAAGTAAAATGACTGTACGATCTTCTTCTACATTGATACAAATCATTAGGACTAATTATAAACTAATTTGCTTAACTACTTGACTTACCAAATTTATACTGCAAAATGTTCTATTAATCACCTCAAACAAGTTCATATTTACATGTATGATGGATCAAAATAAGTAATTGTAGCAAAAACCAAAAAAAAAAAACCAAAAAAAAAAAAAACCAAAAATCTTAACAAAGTATTTGTATAATTTATAAGTATATAAGATATATATTGATCAAAATAATTTCTAGCTGGTTACAGCTAGCTAGTTATTCATATCATTGGTTCCTTTGCTTGGCCCCGAAGGCCGATAACTTCCCCTGGGAAAAACATTAAGCACCAAACTTCCATACCTTCCTGCGTGTTTCCTGTCTACCATCGCCGTTGCTGCCAAAATATTCTTAGTTGAATCCGCTTTCGAGTGATCGGTAGATGATTCCATGATGCTTTCCTCATTTTGGAGAACAATATTGAGACTTGGATCAACAGAGGCTTCCAAGTCGGACCTCCAAGATTGAATCTCATAGCGTCTAGTCAATAATCGACTTGCTGTAGACGGAGAAATGTCACCCGAAAACGCGATAATCAGTAGAAGAAAAACAGTAACGTAATGAAGCTTAAGTGCAGCAGACATATTTTTAGAGGTAAATTAACCAGAGAAGAAGTAGATGAGGGACTAGAAAAGAGAATGTTTGCAAGTGTAGGTGGGTTGATATTGTTAATGAGATCCAAGGACAGCCTTTTTATGCATATTATATAGGGGTTGTGACTTTGTGATGAAGGTATAGCCAAGATGTATTTGTTTGTTTATTTTTACATGTAATGTCAACGTTTCAAAAGTTCCACCAAGGCTCATTGGGTGCTTATTGTAGTTAGACTTGCATTTAAAATGGGTGAAGAATACCCCCATTGGGTCATGTGGCACTTTTTCTTAGTTTTTTTTTTTTGTTTTTTTGAGGCATCCATCGTGGCATTGACCATGGAGGTATGATCAAATGAACCTTATATTTTATAAAATTAGGAATTAAATATGTAACTTAATTGGGTTGGATGAAAAATATAAATGGAATCAAAAGGGTGCATCCATGCATATCACAAGCTCGATAAAGATTTGAAATTAGGTTTGGGATCTAGCTAGGCTGGTTTTGTCCGTCCCTGATGAAAAATTAACAAACTTATCCATTTTTAACCTTTCCACAAATATATATTTTTCCAAAATGACCTTTAATTTAGAATATTTTTCTAATTATCCAAAATAACAACGAGTGCACTATTATTTATTTTGACCAACGTTAAAGGTGAATATGGCTTATGGGGGGAGTTTGACTTGGAATGTATACGTGCACTTAGTTTAGTTATAGCAAGTATACAGCTCATGAATGACTGCCTCCTTATCGTGGAGTGTGGAATACGTTATGCGTATTGGTGATTGAGCCACTTATTGGGTAGGGGAGGAGGGGGTGGCAATGGCACGTTAACATATACTCAAAATCTTTTGTACATCCAGAGACGCAATCTGATGCTACGTACTACCGATTATGATCTGATCTGATCATTCTTATCTGAGCTCTGACGTCTCAAGACTCCCAAACCTCATCAATAGATATGATCCGTTGGTATATCTCTTGCCTCTTCGGGTGTTTAATTAAGAAGGCTGATATAGGGGCTCCCATATTAATAGAGGGGCTCCTAGTTGAGCCGAGGTAATCCAATTTTACGATAAGGGATGTCCTAGGGGTAAAGTTATATGTCCATTTTACCCTTTACCTAATAAAAAAAAGACACATTTGTCCTTTAATTAAAAATTTTCCATCTCCTCTATATCTTCTCCTTCTCCATTTTAATCAAATTTCTCAATCGAATCAAAATTTTATCGCCGATTAAACTCCCAATTTCGTGATGAAGAATACTAATAAATGTGTAGAAAGTAGTAGTGATGACAATCCAGATAAAACTAAATTACACTAACTAATTTGATGAAATCACGATTTGAAAGATTGATTTTTTGTTTTTCAGAGAAACTTACGGTTGGGTTTCATGTCGAACCCAACCGTAACACCAAGAACACCGAAGAACACCATTTTTGCCCAGATTTACGGTTGGGTTTTCAACCAAACCCAAGCGTAACTAATTTGTTCTTCATATTACGGTTGGGTTATTAAACAAACCCAACCGTAACTTCAAATATAGGAGATGAAGATTCAATTAAAATTTAATCTTCATCTCTTGGAGGCCCAAAATGCTCAGAGTTACGGTTGGGTTTATTGGCCCAACCCAACCGTAATTCTTCCTGGATACAAATAAAAATGTCACCGTTTTGATCATAACTCCTTCATACGATGTCCGATTGACCTCATTTTTTTTGGGTTAGATCCGTCTTTCAATTCTCTACAAGATAGAAATAAAAAATATCTCAAAATATATTTATCTAATTTTACAATTGGGGTTTAAAGATTAGTTACGGTTGAGTTTCAATGCAAAACCCAACCGTAACTATATCATGAAACATGCAACTAACATAATTAGTTACGGTTGGGTTTTTAACCAAACCCCAACCGTAAATTCTACTGATAACTCAAAATTTGGAATCTCTAATTTGTTGATTTTTCGATTTTTGTGTGTTTGAATGACCCAATTTACCTACAATCTAGTTAAAATGGTTGAATAACTTCAAAATTTGGATTTTAAAACTCAAATTTGACCTTAAAAATCAATGCTAAAAAGGATGAGTTACGGTTGGGTTTTAAGCCAAACTCAACCATAACTATGTGTTCAAAGGGTGTTCAAAGTGTTCTTGAGGTTACGGTTGGGTTTGGAGTCAAAACCCAACCGTAACTGAAGGTGTTCTTCGGTGTTCTTGGTGTTACGGTTGGGTTCGTAATGAAACCCAACCGTAACTGTCTCTGAATCACACAAAATCAAACTTTCAATTCGTGATTTCATCTAATTTGAGCCATAAAATGATCAAGATTTTAATCTAGAAAGACCTAAATGGTTACTATGGTTGATTGAATCAAAAACTAGGGTTTAAAAAAAAAAAACGAAATTTTTTTCTCACATTTCATCTAGTTTTTCATCCCCAAATCACAAATCAAAAAAAAAAAAAATTGATTTCAATTTGTGTTAGTCAAAGATTAAGTTTAATTAACCATGATTAGCTTAATTAAATTTTCACTAATTAAGGTAATTAACATATTAATGAAGGGTGATTTGGGTATTGTGAAAATATTATGGATAAGGGGTTTTTAAGTTTTACTTCATAATGTCCCTATTTCGTCTTATTAGAGGAGCCCCTCTATTGATATGGGAGCCCCTATATCAGCCTTTTTAATTAAATAGATAATCTTTTTCATTTTATAAGTTTTGTTTTTTTACAAAAACAATATAAAGCACGTCACTTATTTGCCGACGACATAAGGTATTTCAACTGTTTATCTCCTCTGTAAACCCATGTTCAAACATGTTCAAACAGTAGTATTTTCTCTCACGAGTGATTAGAATGTCTGTATAGGAGAATGCACCTGAGAAATTTTGGATTAGTGAAATTTATAATATTTTGTATTTTCCACGATGGCGATTGTGTTTATCAATTAGTTTGTGTGTGTACGTCTATATATATCGTTCGGCTAAGCCGTGTTTAGGCATGTCTAGATTCTTAGTACACATATTTACTTTATTAATCAAAGTAGAAGAGATAAATAGTTCCAATTAGTTGACATTGGGATTATTGGGTCATGAAGGAGTAGTTAAATGTGGTGACATGACATACTCCTTCAAGCATGGTGTCCCTTCTTTTTATTTTCTCAGTCCGTACTACTGCAACTCATAACGAGTACTTCTTTGGAAAATGCAAATTTTGTTGATGACAATCATAGAGGAAGTTGCCAGGGCAAAGACTAATTAAATGAGCAGAATAATCCCATCCTCATGCAGAAAAATCGCGGATATTATTATAGTAAAGTGGTAAAACTACTGAGTGATGATATGAATAAAGAGGTGTAAAACAGACCGATACAATCCATTAAGAGATAAATATAACATGCTACGTGTCGTGTTGTGTTGCGTTGTACTATGCCTGACACATTTATTTTATATTTTTCAAAATTGATATTTTCTGAATATTTAGATATAATATGTCTTATTATAAAAATAACTGAACATAACGAAGATAAAATATTAAAAATTGGTTAAAATAAATATTTTTTTATAAAATATACACAAAATATGTTGTATTATGCTATATTGTGTAGTATTTTATTATATGTTATAACGTGTTTTCTTAGCATGCTGTGTTGTGATGTGTCACGTGCTTATCCGTACCACGTGCTGTACTGTGCCACTGTGCCGGTTAGTCTGACCCAGCACAGAATATGAAGTTACCGTGCTGGGCTAACTCAGATATTAGGTTAGAATGTGCTCGTGCTGGCACGGTCCAATTTACACCTCTACAAATAACTTAAGTCGGTCGAATCATGAAAAATTGGGATAAATCTTTTGATTTTTTTTGGTTTTTTTGCCAAGAGCACGATGAATACCTCAAGAACAGATTTTGGGATAATTTGAACTTAAGTTGGTCGAATCATGAAAAATTGAGATTAATTTTTTGAATTTGATTTTTTTCGCCAAGAGCGTGATGAATACCTCAAGAACGTGAATCATGCAACTCAAATTCAGCTTCTTCTATTTTTTCTTGACTCGAGTGAGCCTGATGTTTCAGCTGCCTCTTTTTTTGGCCCAGCGGAACAATGAGATTTGGTTGGGCTTCTTTTCCTGACCCGTTTCATTTGAAGCTGGAATATTTTTTTTTTTTTAGTGAATGTGATGTTTCTACTCAGCTAGCAAATCTCCATGGCATCTCTAGAGCACATTACAAATTTAGAGAAGACCGGTTGAATTCCTATCAAATTTAGAACACATTGGACGAATTTATAATTTTGCATCGTTTTTACTTAAGACCTCCTGATATTGCTGTCATGAGTCCAACATAGTGATGGAGCCAAGACAATTCAGTGCTAGGGTCAAACATAGACATTTGATATTCATTATTTTTTGATCGTATTAACGACACAAAATTTCTAAATTTACATCCCCAAGATATAAAATTTATTCTAATTTAAGTTTATTTGTATTCATATCTAAATTTATATGGGAGTCATAGACCCCATATGCACCTCTAGTTTTAGGGATGCACAACGGATGGTCGGTTCAGTTTTAAATTAAAATCATCTACCAAACCATCTAGAGACGTGTTTTGAAATTAAAAACTAAAACCAAAACCAAACCTATTGTGACTCGGATCGGTTTTAAATCGAACCGAATCAGTCGGTTTGGTTTCGAGTTTATACAGTTTAAACCGTGGTAATGCACAATTCGTATCAACTCAGCAAATCATGCAATCTTTTTTGTTAAAAAGATAATAAAACCGTACATCCAAAATAGAACGTCATGAACCTAGACTGTTATCAATAATCCAAGCTCTTTAAGGTTGTTCCCACTATCACAGTGTCTCTAGCCTTCATAAAATTGGGACATAGTATGTGAATAGTTTTAGTCGGAAATTTTTAGGGTATAATCATATCTAATTACGGTGGAGATGTACTTGTAACTTATGTTTGTCTGAATGACGGGACAGTGGGCAACATAGATGGATCAGTCCTTTCAATTGTTTAGATATAGGCATATAGCAGGAATAGACTAAAGGTTACAAATGCATTAGTGACTATACTGTACTAAGTCCATCTATTGCTGTGTCGGAGTGTATTAGTAATTGTTTGTTGATTGAACATCCAAAATGCTAGTGGAATTTGGTAATGTTTTTTTCACTACTATCATTGGAATAAGGTTTGCACTTTCTTAGGTTTTCATTGATAAAGAATAACCAATAGCTATGATAAATCGGTTCATACAGGTGGATTTAGTCGTTTTTTACACCAAAATGTTGAATCGAATTATCATCAACGGTTATATAATATTAAAATCATACACTAAACCATAACGGTCGGTTACGAATAAAAAAACTGCGGTTCTATGGGATTCGATTTATCGGATCAATTTCTGTGCAATTTTATCTGGCTCCGTCCCCGATCTAATGAACATCTGACTTAAAATAATGCACAACATTTATGCATTAAATAATATTTTTTCAGGATTTTTTCTTCAAAGCTATACTACTAAAAATGGTTCCTGCCGATATCAAGACATATCCTCATAATATATATATATATATATAGTGATTAATTGTTTATGCATTAAGACATCAATATTATGGAAATTTAGATACCAAATACCCTTTTGATTTGTAGTAAAATATCTTAAGAAATCAATATAATATATACGAATAAGATATTGTTTCTTTAATTTGAAAAGGAATGAAATGAGATATTATATAAACATCTTATGACCAAATCTATCTTCTCCATCAACCTATAGCTGTGTATTTTATTTGTTAATAATAATGTCGAAATTTATCGACTTAACACGTTGGCTTCTCATATTAATGATCCTTATTAACGAAGAATTAGTTGAAGGGAGAACGGCGATGAACAGAGCAATAATCAAAACCATTAAGGTAGAATATACTACCTGTTAATCTAAGAAAATGTTACTATTATTTTTGTGGATATAGGGGAGTATTAAATTCTTTTTTTTTATATAAAAAATTATATATATATATATATGTACAGTTAACTTTATCTTACGTAATTGATTTTTATCTTGTAGGTTGAAACGGATGAAATCATCGATTGTTATGATATTCATAGACAACCTAGTCTTAATCATCCTTTGCTTCGTAATCATACAATACAGATAACACCAAGTTCGTATAGAAAAATAATGAAATCCGACAACTCTAAGACACTTCAGCTTAAACAAACTTGGCATAAGTATGGATCATGTCCCGAAGGAACCATCCCTATTCGGAGGAAAGGAAAATATTACAATCCCACAGTTTTACGTAAACATAATGACGTTACAGACGGCCATGAGGTTGTTTTTTTTTTTTGGAGCACCCTTGAGGTGTCTATATATAATCACATATCATTGTTATTATTAATTTTATTTTTTATACGTGTGTATATATATATAGATAGATAATAACAGTAATCGAAATATGTGTTTTTACAGTACGCCATAGTTGAGGTTGATGGCAATTTTCTAGGAGCACAAGCAAAAATAAATGTTTGGAAACCGGTAACTGAAACACCTGATGAAATAAGTATATCCCAAATCTGGATTGCAGCCGGTGAGCAGGAAAATGGCAATACCAACACTATTGAAGCTGGATTGATAGTAAGTTGTTATCCGCCCAAACTTATATATGTAAACCAATTTATGTTCTCTTGTTAGGCGCCATTAAATTTTCATATTTGTTTTAATTAGGTTAACCAAGGACGATTCCATGACGCCGAAAGCAGATTTTTCATATACTGGACGGTAGGTATTATTTTCTCGATATCTTGAAGACCATGGGACGGAAGTACTATTATTTTCTAAAAAAAAACTAATTATTTAATTATTTTTTTTCCTTATAGACGGATGGATACAGGAACACGGGTTGCTACAACCTCCTGTGTGATGGTTTTGTGCAAACAGCATCAAATGTCGTCCTTGGTAGCCATTTCAATGAGATGTCTACTTTCAATGGCAGCCAAAGAGATGTCTCCGTCAATATTCACAAGGTAAGAAAATAGAACTGATCATAATTTTCATGCTCAATTATTAACTTTGATCCAAAAATAAACATTGATAATTTGACAGGACCAAAGTAGTGGAAACTGGTGGGTACAATTACTAGGTACTCCGGTCGGTTATTATCCAAGTTCTCTCTTCAATGAATTATCAAAGATGGCAACAAGAGTACAATGGGGTGGAGAAATCACTAATTGGAGAAGTAATGGACGACATACTTCGACTCAAATGGGTAGCGGTCATTTTCCTTCGGAAGGTCATTTCAAAACATCGAGTTATTTTAGTTGGATTCAGGTAGTTGATAAAAATAATATGACCAAGGACCCTGAAAATGTTGAGAAATTTGTCACGAATCCAGACTGCTATGATTTGGAGATTGACGACAGACATTATGATACAACTGGTTACGGCTTTTACTATGGAGGTCCCGGTTATAATGATAAATGTCAATGATTAATATATGTATAGGATATAAAACAAAAAGTGCTTTCTTATTTTTGAAATTTTCGTACATTTAAAATAAATAAAGGATTTGATCAGTTCAAAACCAATCGCAGTGAAATGTTTATATTTAATTAAGTGTTTAAGCACCGCATTTACCTATATCCTGACCATATTTTTTTTTTTTACATATTTCCTACTCTTTTGTTAAAAAAATATAAAATTAAATAAAAAAATTTCAGATTTACAAGCATAAAATAAAAAAAAAAAACTTTTGCATTCATATATTATTAAGGGTTTTTTTAATATAATGACTGACTATTAACAACCGATAAAATACCCCCGGTTTTTTGAACTTTAATAAAATGTCCCAACCGTTAGTAATTCCGTCAGGGTCCACCAGATTGGTAAAATATCGTTCACTGGTTAATTTATCATCTGAAGAGATGAGATTTTGATGGGCATAATTACAAATCTATCCATTACTAATTAACCGCTCAAGATGGGTTATATCAAACCAAATCGTGAAGAGAAATATCCAATTTCTCTGTTTCTTTCCCTTATTCTTCTTTCGCCTCTCTTCTCCTTCTCCTGCTGTTATTCCGTGAGATTGATCGAGAGAGGAATTGAGGAATTTGAAAGTAAGAATTGAGAGAAAAGATTCAGTGGGGTGTATAGATAATGAAGGTGATGAAGTTGTAGTGATTATAGCGAAGAAGATTTTGAGAAGATGGTGTTGGTTCCGCTGTTGGGTTCCGTTGTTTGGTTTAAGAAGGTATGCAAGACGAAGCAAAGAATGGAATAATGGGTTTGTGATGGATCTGTATTTGCAGAGAAGAATTTAAGCAAAAAGAGAATGGTTGAATCTGTTTGGGCTCGTGAATTTAGCAGAGATTACAGCCAACAACTTGTTGCTGCTATGAAAGTTTGGTCGAATTTAGATATTGGACAATAAGAAGGTTGAATGGAGATGGTTCAGTCCAAGAATTAAAAATGGGTCTGAGTCTGTGTGCGGCTGAACAGAGATAATGAGTTGAATGGTTATTAGCAGAGAAGAATGGTTTAGATGATGCTGTGAATTGGGTTTGTTGTGACGATTGAGTTTGTGATGATGGTTGGTAGAAAAGAGAGAGACGGAGAGAGTTTGTGGTGGTGCTGTTTCGATGGGGGTAGGTTTGATCTGAGGTTGTGTTGCAAAAGTGTTTCGGTGGCTGTGCTTGAATATTTGGTGGCTCGACATTTCATAGCAGCAGTGAAGGTGAATTAGAACTCAGATGAAGAAATGGTGCCGAGATTCAGGTGGTTTCGAAGAAGAAAAAGAGATTGAGTTAGAAAAGTGGGTTTTGAATTTGGAAGGATTTGTTGCTGGCAGAGAAGATGAGGTCTTGGTTTTATTCCATATTGAGACAACGAACGTGAGATGATGTTATTGAAAATTGTGATTGAATGGGTGTTTGTGTGAATGTATAAAATCTTGCAGGGAAGGAGTTGAATGATCGACTGAAATAACAAGCAAAACCCTGCCTGAACCAACATACGGAAATGCGACCAATTGTCTCAAAGAACTCATTGTTCTAACTAGGCATCTTTTACACGATTCAAGGGCTTTGACGTCTTTTCCAATAGATGATTTAATGTCACCTATGCTCTAACGACCATTAACCTAAAACTGGATGAAAAAGGTTAAACTATGGGCATTTTATTAATGTTCCAAAAAACATGATTTTTTTATAAATGAAATTTTCGTACATGGACATTTTATAAAAAACCCCTATTATTAATTCATGGTTAACCACCGCGTTCTATACCTAATCGTGATCACTTGTCTCAAAGACGTGAACTCCATTTGCTTCTTTGGTTTGAATTTAGGCCCCTACTAAAATGTCAAACGAAAGTCAAATATATATATATACTACGAAAAGTATCCTCTGATTCAATCATTTGTCATTACAAGTTATAACATTTAGATCATCAATATGAGGTTGTTTACAAGACCTTCATGCGGTTGCTCTTTAAAATCCAAGCTCACTAAAAGACCTTCTTCATCTATATCATGTTGCTCTATCAAATCCAAGCTTATTACACGACATTCATTCTCATGCGGTACTCGCA
Organism: Papaver californicum; assembly: GCA_023531435.1. Classification (NCBI taxonomy): domain Eukaryota; kingdom Viridiplantae; phylum Streptophyta; class Magnoliopsida; order Ranunculales; family Papaveraceae; genus Papaver; species Papaver californicum. The sequence goes on from JAJJMC010030067.1 coordinate 500,681, forward strand.
GCCTGAAAACCACCCCTACTTTCAAGAAACAAAGCAGTGGCAAAAAACTCTTCAAACGTTTCAGAATAAAAAAACGTCTATCTGTTAGACGGCCTAGATTCCGTCGCAATCGACCTCGTGTTTCCAATAGGAGGAACCCAATCCGCAAATTCTTGGCATTTTTCCGACGTAAAAACCGTCCACCAGTACCTGCCACTGTTAAAAAACGCACCAACGGTAAGAAGTTTCGGTTACTGTCGGTCGTACTCTGTAGGCGTCGTAAATCCTCACCCACGCATCATCACCAGAAGACGTCCGAGGAGGAGAGCGACGAAGTGGGAGAGCTGCGGAGTGGATTTTGTGGGACTGGAGAAAAAGATAGAATGCTATTCCCTTCGCCATTGACACCGGCTTACGTGAGACATAGTGGCGTAAACAAAAGAGACGTTATGGACAGTGGCAGTAGTTCCAATGACGTCGATGACGCTTGTGGGAACTTCGACAGTCATTTGGTGGAGATGATTATAGAGGAAGGCAAAATGTGTGATTTGATAGATGTTGAAGAACTTTTATATTGCTGGAACAATTTAGAAAATCCTGTTTTCATTGGTTTGGTTTCAAGATTTTATGGAGAGCTTTGCAAGGACTTGTTTTCAAATGATGATCAAGACGAAGAGGAAGAGGATCAAGAACAAAATGGCAGAACCATTCAAGACTTCAATTCCTCTTGTAGTCAATAGTGTCTACAAATGAATCAATTACATTACTGTCATTCATGGGAGAAAATAGTTTCTTATGCCCCGTTTATTTGAGCAAACCTATCCGGCTGGACCGTTTCTACTGCCATTTATGTTTTCAAAGCACTTTCAAAACATGAATATAATGATGTTTATTATATTAATGTTTCGTAAAGTTTTTATAAAATATTTTTTATATAAAACACTTCTAAAATTTATAAACTTTTAATTAGGAAGACTGAATTTTTTAAAACTTTAAAAGCAGAAATTACGATCCCATCTTATTTTCATATCTGATTTTTCTTTTTTTATTCTTATTTTATTTTATAAATGATAAAAAATACCCTTAAATCTATGTATCATAAAAAATTTATTTTTAAAAAGTTATTTTTTTTTCATTTTTAAACTATATTTTATACACTATTCAGTTAATTTTTTTAATTTATCAATAATAAAAATAAAACCAAATATTAAATAACTATTTGATTTTTTGTTTGGAAATTATATCTTTGATAAAAAGTAATAAATACTAATAATATTTGTAACAATAATAATAATTATTAGTAAATTTAATATTATATAAATATCTAAAAGTTAAAAATTTAATTATTTTAAATCCAATAAACTTGAATAAAACTATTTTCAGTGATGTCTGTTTTTGTCATTTGCTAGAATGATAATAATTGAACCTGATATTTTACTAAACATAATTTGATCACTTTTTTAATCATCTTTAACTTTTAGTTTATATTTTACCAAACGTTCAACTACTTTTTTTACACAACAACGCACAACAACACACAACAGAAAAGTGCTTTTATAAAACTAATAACAATACCAAACTAATCCTAATGACCCATAGCAGTAAGAGTGAGCATGGTCCGAATCAAACCGGTTTTAACCTCATCCGTATCATAACCAATCCATGATGACTTTTAAGTTTAACATTTGCATTCAATCCAACATCCAGTGTAGACGTACATTGGATGGACGAATTGGATACAGATGATCTAAAGACTATTTTTTAATTAGTACTCCTTCTATTTCAAAATAATAGGCGTCCTCTGAGACTTGCACATGTAGCACTACTGCCGTATTCCTTGGGTTAGCCAGAGACTAGCAAATACATAACCTCCATTTATTTTTGGTTGCGGAAGTCCAAAATGGGGTGCTAAACATTGAGTCAATTGGCGATAAATCAACTGAATTTGCTTCATTATTGTTTACGAAATTTTCAACTATCCCTTAATGAGTCAAGATAAGTTGCATACGTTCAAAACCAGTAATTTTCAAGGGCCAATTGCATTTATAAATGGCAAACAATTCCACCACAATCATACATGTCTAGACCTACACAACTCAATGCAGCAAGACTAAGTAATTCAAAGTCAAGCCTTTAAAGTTATTCTACTAAATCTGGTCCGTCATTATGAGAGTGTTGTTTGAGTTGGAAGAGTTACTATGCAAATGCTAAGTCTATAAAGAGTAGTAGCTAGCCAGTCTGCATCTTCCATTCAGTAACACCCATTTTGTATGGTCAAATAGAATTCATCTGTTTTCGGTTAGCTAGACATGAATTCATTCAACAAGGATACTCAAATAACATCATTTCATCTTCTTCTTATTATTCATTTACATTTCCTGTTCTTATTAGTTATCACTCAATTCCCACTTGCCTCTCAAGGCTGTCACGAGGAGGAAAGAAAGGCTCTATTGAATTTCAAGTTGCTTTTGGAAGACCGTGAATCGTTTGTCTTCATGGCAAGAAGGCAGCCAAAACTGCTGTAGTTGGCAAGGAATTGTATGTTCCAGCGACTCTTTCCATGTCATCAAAATCAACCTTCAAAACAAAGTAAATGAAAATTCCCACACTACTGCTCTACGAGGTAATATCTCTCCTTCGCTTTTCAAAATTACTCATCTCGAATATCTCGACCTTGGCTGGAACAGTTTTCAGGGATCAGAAATTCCTCTTCAGTTTGCTAACCCAACAAAACTTGCTCATCTTGATCTCTCCAACTCAAAGATTTCAGGGTGGATTACAACACAATTCACCAACCTATCTTCTTTTGTAGTAGCTTGATTTATGTTGCATTAGGGTAAATCACATGATTAACAAGTGTAATTAGCGTTTCATTTTTTGATTAAATATATTTGTTATATTTTTATAATATGGTTTCTGATTTTTGTTATATTTTTACGTTACTAGGAGTTTGAAAAAGAAATTTTTGTTTAAGTGTTGTGAATGAAAGACATAAGGGTAGAAAACTTTATTGTGATGATGTTGCTGGTCAAGGTATTTGTTTTGACAAGTATAAAGAAATGATAAGGATGAGGTTGAGGGGAAGTTGTGTTATACTACCATCAATAATTTTTATGAGATAATTATGCAATTAAATGTGAATTAGAGTTTTTTGATATGTGGGGAAATGTTGTAGAAGATGAGGTTGGGTATATTTCACTAGGACTTTCTATTTTAGGTTGTAGTCAAACTGTTAGTCGTTCAGAAATCAGTGGAGTTTCTACACCAAAGAAAAAAACAATTTGTAATATCAAAGAAATTTGGAAAAATATCTCTAGTTTGTTTGGCTCGAAGACAAATCTCACACGGCTTTTTATTCTCCCTACTAATATCTGAATTTAACAAAGTTCCTACTGCTCCATAGGAGGGATGACCTAAGCGTCGATGCCACATCTCTACATTGTCCTTCCGCTGCACCGCTGTCACACCCTGTAACATATAGATCCCACTCTGATATTCACCAACTCCAATCATTATCCTCGAGATGCAATTATGACACATAACTTATCAGTTAGAGTGACAAAATATTTCGAAGTAGTAAGAAGCTTTCCTACAGACAATAAATTGCAATTTAACTTCGAAACAAACAAAACATTGGTCAGTGTAAAGCGACTTCCAAAGTTTACAGTTCCTTCTTTGGTAGCCATCGTAGTATCCCCATTTTGCAAACCAACAGGACACGCCTCAATGTCTCGCACGTTAGTCAATAATTCCAAACTCCCTGTCATATGATGCGATGCACAAAAATCAACTATCCAATCAATATTTATCGTACCGCTAACTTTGTCGCTGGAATTATCCACCTTTTTCTGAATGTTCAACATCTTCACCAAAGTACTCCATTGTTCATCAGTAAGAGAGGGAAGTGAAGCTTTGTCTTCCTCAGTCACACTAGTCTCTACCTTTGGTTCACTCATTCCTTGGACCGCATTCGCCCTAGCCTGTCCACGTCCTCTACTAGTCCCACGACCAGCACTATATCCAGCTCCACGTCCACTTCCGCGTCCTCTACGTATCAGCTCCACTTCCACTGCTGCGTCCTCCTCCTTCACCCCACCATTCCGGGTATCCGATAAGTTTATAACAATTTTGGATATTATGTCCAGTTTTTCCATAGTGCTTACACTGTTCAACCACATCTGTACGGTCACCACCAAGGGCTTTAGCTTTAGACTGTGTGAAGAATGCCACAGCCTCTCTCTTTTCCTCATAACTCCTCGCGACTTCGTGATGCTTTTCTTCACTAATAATCATTGCGTACACTCGATTAAGGTTAGACAATGATTTCGTGTTCAACATTGTGGAACAAACCGTTCCAAACATCGAATCCTCAAGTCCCTTCAAGAACTGATGCACTTGCTCGTGCTCACGTCTTTGTACCAAGTGCTCCGTGATATTACACTTGCAACCTTTACAGTTACAAGTTAATATCGGTTCATAATTATTGGTCTCTTCACACAACATCTTCATTCGACCGAATTTTTTTGCCACGGTCTGTCCCTGTTGTTTGCAGTTCGCCAACTCTCGCTTCAGTTGCTGAATATGCGGTACATTCGCGACCGTGAATCTCTTCTTCAAATCTACCCAAAGCTCTTGTGCATTCTCTTGATGTGTAACGGTTGAACGCAAAGAGGGTTCAATGGTGTTAAAAATCCATGCTATCAACATGGAATTAATCATCCACCAGTCTTCAATATCCGGACTTTCATCTGCCGGTTTCATAATGGTTCCATCCACGAAACCCAACTTTCTCTTTGCCCACAATGCGACACGCATCGCTTTAGCCCACTCTTCATAATTCGTTCCCTTCAATTGTACATGAGTAACAATACTTCCAGAATGATCTGCAGATGTCTAAGTGTATGGGGTAACCGATGAATCTGATTTACCTTTCTCAACACCTTCACCGCCGGCCTTTGTTATCTCCTTCTTCAACTTGGCTCTGATACCATAAAGAATTTTATGAAGAATATATTTCTTATGTATATGTCAATTGATTACAATAGGTGTATTTATATACAAGAGAAGGTAACAAACTAGGAAACCCTAATAAACTAGGAAACCACACAAACTAGGAAACTCTAATAACTAGGAAACCACAACAAATTAGGAAACATAATATATTTGGCATATTCCTAGTTTAATACCCAAGTTAAAAAACTAGGCTTCACACCCGTCCACAATAGTATATCCGTCCACAATAGTATATGTACATAATTAATAAGAAAGAATTTTCATAGAATGGAGGAAGAACTTGTATACTCCATATTCTTATAGAATCGCTTTTTTTTTTATAGAATCGTGTTCTTTTTTTGTCTTGACGTTCTTGATCGCATCAAACCGTGTACAAACCTGAATATCCTTGCCCAACATCGATCAGATACCGGGAGATGTCTTCCATTCTGATATAGTTAAGGGTATGTGATATTACCAAAATATTTAGAGATAGTTTGACCCTGCCAACTAATAAAAGAACGAATAGCGTAATTCTTACAAGGCAAGGCTAATAGAAAAGCCTGAGGATCTTATGGTAACACTAAAGAGTCCTCCTCTATTTGAGGAGAACAAATTTGCTTGTATTGAGTCCCTTTTTCCGTAATGAAGATTATAAAGATGTTGATCACGTATGGCTTTCCAGATTATAAAGATGTTGACCCTTTTATAATCACAAAGATGTTGCTTTATAATATTGACAGTGAGGATCCAATTCACAATTCCTGAATATTTAATTACATATGGCTTTCCAGATAAACCAGAAAGCAGATACATAGGTTGGAATCTTAAGCTTTATGATCATATTGTGTCATAGTTTTCTCCCCATAATTGGAAGCTCTACAGATAGGATCTATGTAGTGCAATATGCTCGCAGTTTTAGCATTTGTTTGGGGGATTCCATGAGCTCATTTCCAAAGGAAGAGTTTAATAGCAGACGAAGTATCCAAATTTGAGATTCTACTCCAGTCAGTGATCTGGGAACCATTTTTGTACTTTTTGTCCATTTTTACCTTGTACAAAGATTTAACCGAGAAATTTTCATTCTCAGTTCCAAGTGATTTGGTCATGGGCCACAGTTTTTAAGATAGCAAGTATCTCCTCATGGTTCAATTCTTGATTCGTTTCTATCAATAGCAGCAGTAGCAAAATCATCATGGCAGAGATAGATATTTCAACACCAGCAACATCTGGCATTGTGATTTCTCCTCTCAAATTACCTAATGTAACTCCTGCTTTCTCTTGGATTAGTGTTTTAGATCCATTCTAATCCTCTCGGAACAGATCTGTTCAGTTTGGGTGTTGATGAAATTCATACTCTCTGCAGCTGGTGAATTTATTTTTGGTCGAGAACGTAGATGCGATTCTGGAAAAAACCAGAACTGGAACAGATCTAATGAACATGAAAATGGGGTTTTATGTAATAGAAATGAAGCAAGTGTAATAGTAATTTTATTCTAAAAATTACATTGTGATTTATGTAAGAGTGTATCACTGAATGTTGTTTTGCTTAAACAAAGTTGTTAGTTTTGTGTTGTTGTTTTTGTTCCTTTCATCAAATAGCAAGATTTTTTTCTCAAATCTCTGAATATGATTGGTGTCTTTAGAACTACAACAACATCAAATTAAGGGTTACAAAACCATGATTTCATTCTATTTTGTAATTGATTTGTGTCTTGTTGTTAATTGATTTCGATTCGGTTCCAAACCAGGCATCTTACTACCATGTTGTATGTATAAATGTGTTTAGTGATTTTTGTTAATTTCCCTGTCTCAACAATCATTCTGACATTTAAGAAGTATTTCTATGTCTTGAGAAGCAAGAGCACTCTCACTTGTCATCGCCGAACACTCTGTAAAAAAACTGTAGACATTTGATCGTAATACAAATCATGGGTCAATAGTGAATCGAGACATTTGATCGTATTACAAAAAGAATCAATTTCTTTAGAACGGAGGAGCGGAGTCGATATGATAAAATTCTACATCTGAGTGGCAGTTTTGTTCTCTGTAACATTATTTATTGAGATGCACGAAGTGCGGTAGGTATCGGAAAAAGGAAGTCACTCCTTTATTGTATTCATGAGCTCACTATCCACAATGCAGCTGCAGTACCCCACGATTTGATTAATTCGCACCTTGGAAGGAATTTAGTACTTGACAAGGTAAAATTCTTTTTGTGCCCCACTTACACTCAACTCCAAATGTATCATCTTCTTGATATGAACTCTGGATAAGTACAACTTCTCTTCAAAACTTTTACAAAGCTTGTGAACATCTTCTTCTTGTCAATTGTCAGGTATTTTTCCTAACTTTAAACATATATTCTAGTAATTCTGATAAGGAAAAGTAGAATAAAGTCGCCTTAATTTTTATCAAATCGTATTCTTATTTCGATGTGCTTGTCTTGATCAGGGACCATCAAGGTACCTGATCGTTATGTCCATTCATATGAACGATAATTGGCCTGAGTTCGTTTGTAATTTTGGTGAGGTCTATTTTTGCTTTAATAATTTTAGCCGGCTTTTGTATGTATTGTTTATGACTTGTGTCAATCACTCAGAATTCTAGGCTCGAATTCGATATTGTTGTGTTCAGATAGGATCCTTGAGTTGTAAAAAAGCGTTGTTAGGTGATACCTGTGGTGGGAAATTGTGTTGTATAAGGATTTGATAATGTCACTGCAGATCTGAAGATAGCTTGTGCGTGTGTTAAGAACGAAGTATCCTTCATTCGGCGTTGATGATCTGAGTTTTGTCTGAATTATGGACCAGAATTTCAAAAGGCATGGGAATTCTGCCAAGGTATGTTCAATTTTTGTACTTGGTTTTTGGAGGATATATTATGAAATTTTCAGGCTCCAGTTAACTTAGTTCGATATGCGAATTTGTGTTTTTTCTCAGAAGGATTCATGGAAGACAATTTTGCTGTTATCATACCAAAGTCTTGGAGTGATGTATGGCGACTTGAGCATTTCTCCGCTATATGTTTTCAGGAGCACATTTGCTGAAGACATCCAACATTCTGAGACAAACGAAGAGATTTACGGTGTTCTTTGTTTTGTTTTCTGGACTTTAACACTAGTCACTCTATTCAAGTATGTCTTTGTAGTTCTTCGAGCGGATGACAATGGAGAGGGTAGGCACTGATTTTACCTCAATGTCTCTCTTTTATGTGCCTTGCAAAATTTTGATCTAATTTGTAATTTACAAACTGTTTTTTTGTTGCAGGTGGAACTTTTGCCTTGTATTCATTAATATGTAGGCACGCAAAAGTAAGCCTTCTTCCGAACAGGCAAGTTGCAGATGAAGCACTCTCTACATATAAACTAGAAGGTCCCTCGGAGACAGATAACGTCTCCAGGGTGAAAGGTTTGCTGGAGAAGCACAAAAGTCTGCATACTGGTTTGCTAGTCCTGGTCTTACTTGGTACCTGTATGGTAATTGGAGATGGAGTGCTCACGCCCGCAATTTCAGGTATTAGATGCTAAGTTTTTCTTCTTCTACTATTCATTATACAATAACATTTTGGTGTTAAGACTCTACCTTTTCTTCTTATCCAGTTTTCTCAGCAGTTTCAGGACTTGGGTTTTCAATGTCGAAGGAGCATCATTTATGTAAGTCACTTGGCATACGAATGTGATGAAATCCATACATTGAATACGTTGACCTGAACGTTCAGTAATGTGGTATGGAAATTGAGATAGCGAGCAATCCTTTCAAACTTTCTTCCCCCCCCCATTGCACCAATTCAATTGTAGATTATTATGCACTTTAAGGAACTTATGCGCGTGGTTATATCCTGAATACAGATGCTGTGGTTCCCATCACTTGCTTCGTATTAGTATGTCTATTTGCGTTGCAACACTATGGCACACATCGGGTTGGCTTCCTTTTTGCGCCAATTGTGTTGACTTGGTTACTGTGTATCACTACCCTTGGCGTCTATAACATTTTTCGATGGAATCCACAAATTTATAAAGCTATATCCCCATATTACATGTACACCTTCTTGAAGAAAACAAGGACAAGAGGATGGATGTCTCTGGGTGGAATTTTACTGTGCATAACAGGTAATTTTAGAAATTTCGAAGATATGTAGCATGGTCACGAATCGTTTGAAACAGTGATGCACGGTATTTATCTTTTCTCCATGGCTGCAGGCTCGGAAGCAATGTTTGCTGATCTTGGTCATTTCCCATACACGGCAGTCCAGGTACACTTTCTGTGCAGGATGCATTATTCTAGTATCAATATCTATAACTTTGTGTAACAGAAGTATGCAACTCTTTTCGACTTGTAGATTGCCTTCACATTTATGGTTTATCCTGCACTGATTTTGGAATATATGGGTCAAGCTGCTTATTTGTCAAAGCATCACCAATTAAACGAGCATCTTGGATTTTTTATAACTGTTCCAGGTATATACTTACAAATCTTTTTGTTCTTACATCCTGATAGAGGGAAATGTCGTCATGTCCAACAAAGTACTAGTAAACGTCTGACATTTTGGTTACTGAATGCACACCACCCATTGAGTGGTTTCACCATTTTGTTTGTGACCAGAGCAGCTAGACTTCAATATTGTAGGGTATTGTAGCTAAAAACTAATTTTATGAATGAAATTTGATATAATGAGGCGTCGAATTGCAGAAAATGTTCGGTTACCTGTGGTTATAGTAGGCATCTTTGCTTCAGTAGTGGGAAGTCAAGCAATTATCAGCGGAACATTCTCGATTATTAACCAGAGCCAATCTCTGGGTTGCTTTCCAAGGGTCAAAGTTATTCACACATCTGAAAAGATTCATGGCCAGATTTACATCCCCGAGATCAACTGGATGCTAATGATTCTCTGCATTGCAGTAGCTGTTGGATTCAGGGACACAAAACACATGGGAAATGCATCAGGTATGACCATTCAGCGACTGTTAACTGAGTATTTCCTGAACTTTTCACTTCAATAATAGAATAACTTTTAAGTCTTAGTCGCAAGTAGGCAGGGAATTGTAATCTTGATGTCTTTGGGTATCGAAACAAAGTCCTCTTAACTGAGGGTTCTGACTTTTCTTGATTGAAAGCTGCTCAGATAGGTGGAAATGTTGACTGAGCAACTTCCTGCCCAATCATTTTCTTGCAAGCAAACAACTTGTCTTCTTTTGAGCTTAGTCTTGGCAACATATTGACCGTCTCTCAATTATTGCAAATACCGTTTTAACTTCTAACATTAGAAACAGTCAAGAATCGCAACAGATCCCATTTTTTCTTTCTTGCATTTGTCATCAAATTTTTTACAACAAGTCATATGTATTTCTGTATTAAATTGCAGGGCTTGCAGTAATGACAGTGATGCTGGTAACGACGTGTCTTACATCCTTGGTCATTGTCTTATGTTGGCGCAAACCTCCTATAATTGCTCTTGCCTTTCTTATCTTCTTTGGCTCCATCGAAATTCTTTATTTCTCAGCTTCCCTTATCAAGTTCCTGGAAGGTGCTTGGGTCCCTATTATCTTAGCCTTCATCCTGATGACAGTTATGTTTGTTTGGCATTACGCAACCATTAAAAAATATGAGTTTGACCTTCAGAATAAAGTATCCCTGGAATGGCTCTTAGCATTGGAACCGAGCTTGGGCATAACTCGCGTCCCTGGTATCGGCCTTGTGTACAGTGACCTCGTCTCTGGAATCCCTGCAAATTTCTCCCGTTTCATCACTAACCTCCCTGCTTTCCACCGTGTGCTCGTCTTTGTATGTGTCAAAGCTGTACCTGTTCCTTATGTGCCCATTGCAGAAAGGTATCTTGTAGGACGTGTTGGTCCCCAAGCTCATCGATCCTATAGGTGCATTGTCCGTCTTGGATATCGAGACGTTCACCAGGATGTGGACTCATTTGAATCTGAGCTGGTAAAAAATCTGGCTACTTTCATTCGGTTTGATGCATCTGATAGCCGCGGACCTGATTCGTTCGCCAGTGAAATGACCGGATCTGGTGACTGTAGATTGATGGTAATTGGGACCACGGAATTTTCGGGTCCACCAGCATATGAGGTTGATGAGAGTGTTGAGCTGGGGAGTGTATCAGCTGGATTCGAAACCATCGAGAGTATGACTGAAGTGATAGGAGTGGAAATTATTGTTGCTATTGAGAGAAGTAAGAGGAGGGTGAGGTTTGCAGTTGATGACCAATCTGATAGACGACATGACGAAACAAATGACAGTGTACTGGAAGAGCTAGAAGAGCTGCGGGAAGCACAACAAGCTGGCGCTGCTTTCATATTGGGGAAGTCATATGTAAAGGCAAGACAAGGATCATCTTTTCTGAAGAGATTTGCAATCAATGTTGGATACAATTTCCTAAGGCAAAACTGCCGAGGACCAGACGTTGCACTCAGGGTTCCGACAGCATCCCTTCTCGAGGTTGGAATGGTCTATGTTGTCTAGATTTCATATTTAGCTGTATCGAGATAAAAGTATGCAGATGTAACTAAAAGGATTGGTATGAATACAACACCGAAAGGCGAAACAAAACGTTTTGCAGGTTTTCTTCTTCTTCTTTATATTTCAGAACTGCTTCCTATTTACATTTTGTAGTTATCCAAGGAAAAGAATAGGGAAGCGGTTCACAACAAATCAAAGCAGAAGGAAAAATAAAAAAAGACAGAAGAAGGAATGAAACACTTTCGAGTTTCGGTTTTATTTACAGATAAAATTTCACCCATGGAGAAAAAAACTGTAACAAGTTTTTAAGTATGAACAATACTTAATGTGCTGGTCGAGAATCCAACCGCCGTTTGATCTTCTACAGCAACAGACCACCGTCGAAGAATCCTCAGCAGTGAAGCTCCCTTCCTTCTTGCTCTCATTGTTCCCATCCCCATCACTTCCCAAATTGTTCTTTCAATTCCAGGCGTTGCCACCAACTGCGCCAACACCTCTGTACCTCCTCTCCTACAAACCGATACAAGACCTGCAGCTGCACTTTCCTTGGCAGTCTCTGGCCCGTCTCTTAAAACTTCTGCCAACTTTCGCACCGCGCCTTTAGCTCCGGCAACTGCCAAAGCTCCACCTCTCTTAGCAACCGTTGCCAATATTGCAACAGCTTCCTCAGGTACAGCCTCGGCAACTTCCACAGCCATCTCCACCACACCTCCTTCAATCAACCTACCAACTGCATCTCTATCTCCGGCTAAATTCAGAATAGCAACCAATGCATCCTTTTTAGCACTAACTGGACCCAATTTCGCAAGCTCAACCAATCCCTTTACCACTCGTGACTTCCTCCATAGCTTCTTTCTGTACTCGTGCAACGCTGACAAGCTAAATATCGTTGCGGCGGCATTCTCCTTTGCTTCCCACGTCTTGCCTGATCTTAACACTTCGATTACCCCTTCCAATGTATCGCTACATTCCATTATCTTACGCTTATTTCCTTCGAAAATCGAAAGGTTAAGAATCGTTGTAACAGCATTAACTTGCAACTGCGGATTATCGGAAGCCAAGTACTGTACTAGTTTCGGGATAGCTCCAGCTTCAGCAATACAAGCTCGGTTATCTGAACTAGTCTTCGAAAGAACACGAAGCTCGTAAATGACACGATTTGCCGTCTCTGGTAACTGAGATATCGATAGCTTATCGACAAGAAAAACCGCCGTCATCCGCGTCGCTTCCATTGCTGCTTTATTAATAGTAGTCCTGTTAACTTTATCGTTCGGCTCCGTCGATTCGAACGGAATTTTATTCTCACGGCACCATAAAGCAATCAAATTCTTCATAGCTTTATTTGGTATCAAATTCATATGAATCAAATTCTGTCCTGTTTTCGGACACGTCTCGTGCCCGGAATCAATCCAATGACTAATCGAGTTCCGATCATACGTCTGTCCCGTCGCCACCACCACCGGATCTTTCATCAAATCAAGGGAAATCGGACACCGGAAATCCTCCGGAAACGCAACCTCTGAAAAACTCGACGACGACGCCAATTCATACCTCGGCGTCGAAGCACCAAACAGCACACACTTACCGTACCTCACCAGTCCGATCAACGCGATAATCTCAACCGTCGATTTCTCGCAAACTTGATTATGATTATTAACTTCATCTTCTAGACTCTCAATTTCTTCCTTACAGGAACCCGAATCAATCAATCCTAATCTACCAAAAACCCGAAGAAGCTCCGAATAATCAGGGATTATCTCTTTCTTAATCTGATCGAGTAGTCTAATCACATCGTATCGGAGATTCTTATCGGTTGGATCAACAAAACTTTTCCTCTCCCAACACTGTTTTCTGATCAACAACACTAGTTCTTTCACATCTTCACTCAAATTCGGAAACTCCGTCACCGGAAAGATATCCAACAGCGTTGACAGTTCCACCGTCAATTCATGAAACGAATTCGAAACCGATTCGTTCTGAATCAGTAACCACATCTTACTACCATTACTACAATCTTCTAACAAGCTCTTGATCCTCTGCAGAACGATATAAATCTCTTCGAAACAGAGGATTGCGGAACGAGGTAAGAATTTGATTTCGTTTCTTAGAATTTCTTCGAATAAGATTACCAGAAGTTTTGATTTACGGATTATGGATGCTGATGAACGTTTCTGGAGATAATCCAGTGATTTCAGAATCGAGATTTCGTGTGAGAGTAGTAAAAGAGAACGGACTAGTTTTAAATCTGATAAGTTTGGTGAAATGAATGATCCTGGTGATGGTCTCCTCTTTCTTGGCGGGAAAAAACTCGGTGATACCGCCATTAATCACTACCAAAAAAAAGAAATAAATCAATAAAATCGATCACAAACCGAGCAGATAAGTATAAATGGGAACAAAGATTTACAGAATTACAGAGAAAAGTTGAAGAATATGATTCTTTTAGCAGAAGGAGTAAGAATAAAGGTTGGATTTTTATTCGAAGATGATGGAGATGGAGTGAAGGAAGTTTGTTAAAAGAAGAAGAAGAAGTAGAAGTCTGCTGCTGCCTGACGATGATAGGATTGAGTCAATCCCTTTAAAGAGGTAAAAAATTTAAAATGTAAAAAGATGAAGAACGTGTGTGAATCACTGTAGAGACGGTGGCCGAAGAGAAAAAGTCTGTTTTGACTGACTGAATATATTATGGGCTGCTGCTGAAATTTGAACAGAATATGGGTGATGATGATTACTTGGAAGTTACCACTTTGGCACACAGCCTGGAAAGATAAAAAAGTGGATTATTGAACGATCCACCACCGCCGGCAATTGCAACGGTGGAGTTGTTGAGGCATATCTGTAATATGATGATGATGATGATGATGGAGTATGTATGGGACCATCGGATGTGGTTAATTTGTAACCGTGCGATGGGATGTTCATCATCATCATAGAAGTAAAGGGGGAAGGAAGTGGATGAATCAAGCTAACAACATCATTGACCTTTTGGATCTTATCATATTAAATGATATCATAATCATCATCAACTTTTAATTAAACAATGACTAGTTCTTAATCATTTTGTAAGCTTGTTTATGGATTAGATATTTTTTTTCTGATCGATTATTTATATTTATACAATACATTAAAAGTATTAGGTGTAGATAGATAGATAGAAGATATTATCTAGTTTTAGATTATGTCTCACGTGGTGGTATGGGCTAACTTAAGATCGTGCGAGATTATAAATCTTGGGTAATTTTAATTTTACAAACCGATTCTCAAGGTGAATCAGGCTTCTGGAATTTAACAGTATCTGCCTCAGACTATGTTATTCAAATCATTTTACTAGGAATGCAGGGCTAACATGAAGGATAAACAATGGAAAAAAAATTATGTCTTATCCACCAACAACCAAGTGAATGGTAGTGATATTTTTCTATCGTTTTCGAGTATTCTCATGGAAATACCTTGTTGCCAGAGAAGTTTCGTATGTTGCTTTGCTTTAAAACCTGCAGAAGTGTTTATTTGCACAACTACAATGATGTTCGAATATTGTCCATAACACACTCACACAAGAAGAACAAATATTTAACAAGGTTGAATCATCGAGAAGGAATAAGCGATTGTATATATTACCATTTAGGAGAAAGCAATATACAAAGCTCCTATCATATAAGAAGAGATTTTTGGTGTATCTAACTAGGTTCTTTGATAAGCTATTTATATACACAATCTTCTTTTTCCAGTAACTTTGCAACCACTCGGCTGAGACATATAGATCTTCTTTTCTAGATCACCATCTAAGAACTTCGTCTTTACATCTAGCTGAACTAGGTTTAAATCATATTGTGTTACAAAGGCCGACAAAACACGGATTGATGAGTGTTTTACAACCGGAGAGAACACCTCATTATAGTCAATCTCTTCTCTTTGGGTATAACCTTTCACAACTAACTTTTCCTTGTAGCATATTTGATTCACCCGAGATCCTTCTTTCTTAGCATATACCCATTTACACCTGATGGATTTCTTATCGTTCGGCATTATAATTGCACAGTAGCATTCTTCACACTCTGCACTACGTACAACTTCTAAATGGAAATTAGGAGTACCATTTCAGCAACTGGTAATACATAAGCTACAAAATCATCCATCCAATCGAGTTTCCTGGTTAGTCTTCCCAGTTTGCTGGTTGACATGGTCTTTATGATCGTAGCTTATGTATCCTCTACTAACTCTTGATCCTCTTCATCAACATCGTTACTATCATTTGGAACTCCAGTAGATACTTCTCTTCCAGACCCCAATCCTTCAGAAGTATTTGGAACGTAGTACCTTGATCTTTATGCCAGTTTGAGTCTCATTTTCCCTTTTCCAACTCACAAAGACTTTTATAACACCACTTTTATTCCTCATGGTGTACACCCATACGTGCCTAGAATAGTCATCAATAAACGATACAAACCAATGTTTCCTCCTAATGATGCATTCTTGGAGGGACCCCAAACGTCTGAGTGAACATCGTCAAGAACTCCACTAATATTGTGGATTGTTGTGACAAAGCTTGTTCTTGTTTTCTTGCCCTTTACACAATGTTCACAAAACGTTAATTTGCAGGAAATAATACCTTTCAACAAATCTTGTTGAACCAAAGTATGCAATGACTTCTCATCTAGATGTGCAAGCCTCATGTGCCATAACTTCGTGGTCTCTGTAGATACAGTCTCGTTGTGCTCAGAAATAGATACATCCCCTGATCTGTACACCCAGTCAAGTAGTACAAATTATGACTTTGTGTGCCTTTCATGGTTACCATAGATCTAGAAAATTACCTTTAGAACACAATTTTCAGCGACTAACTTATAGCCTTTAGCTTCTAAAGTTCCGAGTGAAATCAGATTCTTCTTAACATCATGTAAACATCTTACCCCTTTCACTCTCTAACTATACCATCATGCATCTTGATACAAACACTACCATTAACAATCACCCTGCAGGTACGTACTTCTCTATGAAGCTCTTCAAAGCTTGATAATCAGTCTCGATGTGGACAAATATGATAGGTAGCACCAAAATATAATACATATGTACAATCTCTAATGATACAAGTTGATGGTGTCACAGTTAGTGAGATATCTAAAGCATCATCTGAATCTCTACTTTCCTTAGCAATATTCACCTCGGTCTTATTATTATCTCTTTCTCTCTCCTTACGCTTAGTATAATCCTTAGCCCAATTACCCATGTTATGGCACTAAGTACACTCATCCTTTTGCAAACGTATTCTACTCCTAAAATGCCATCTACCTTTACCACGATCACCGGTCTTCTTCTTCCTATCTTTTGAACGATCTCTTGTAATAAGCACATCATTGTCAATTTCACTTACAAGGTTTTCACAGTCCATCTTCCTAAATTCCTCACTACGTAATATTGTAGTGACTTCTGCTTATGTCAACTAAGCTTTGTCGTGCATTAACGCCTTAATCACGGGATCATACATGTAAGGAAGAGTTTATCATACATGAAGCTTGTTCCTCATCCTCGACTATCCCATCATAGTTAACCAACTCAACAAGAATTTTATTAAACGAATCTAGGTGCTCTGTCAGAGTTGCACCCTTTTTCATTTTATAGCGATATAAACTTCTCTAAAGATGTATTATATTGGCTACGTTCCTCACTAAGTATTCTTTTTCTAGCTTTTCCCAAAGCTCCTTAGTTGAAGTCTCGTGCTAATAATTAACTCTTACTTCCGTTGTTAAACACCCTTAAATTGAACCTAGACATAAATTATTGAGCTTGGTCCACTGCTTGTCAGGCATTTCACCTAGATGACTTTTTAGAGCTTCATCTAGATCATGATGAACAAGTGTATCCATTACATATGTTCACCACCAAAGAAAGCATTGATACAAAATATAAATCAACTAAATACACTAAAAGCAATAAAAACAGTTCTAAAAAATAATTACTACAGTGAAGTTGTTGATAATTTCTTGTTTTCTCTTATTAGTCGCACAAAGAAACTTCAAAAATAGATTTTTGTAGGATCATAAAAGATTATGACAATGTCAAACACGTTTGATTTGGTGATTGGCTTTGTTATTAAAAACCAACAATAGTAATACCATATGCACACTCTGTCATGGGTGATGAAATTATAAGGGGCTACCATATCAAGTCAACTTGGGTACATTAATTTTGAGAGAATAGAATGAAATAGTTAATAGATTTACTTTTGAAATTTGGATCAACATTCTAAATTTCACATATCAAGTCTAATTATATGATGTAATCTATGTATGTTTTTAATGGATAAAGTTCGGTACTGATAAGTTTTGAACTCAGATCATTAGTATCATCACTTAATAATTTTATCACTACACTAAAATGATATCGGCATTCGAAATTATTAAATACATTATCATTGTACGAGTTTCGAACTCAGCTGTAATGAAAGTGCCTAACAAACATTTAGGTGTTAAAAACAAATCATTTGAGGTTGTGGTTAAGACTTGGACAAGAAAAAGGTGCATTCGGATGGTCGTCCGCAAGAGTAAACTTTCTGCCAAACATAAAATGCAAGTACAATGAATGAGCAATTATGAGTAATTTCGGAAGGATCAGGTCAAACAAAGTCTTCCTCAGTCTATGCCCTTTCCTTAATGCTCATCCAAGCTTTAAATCCCTATCTATCCCACACTTGGACGTACATAATAAACACAAGGAAAGAGATACCATAAAAGCTAAAGTTTTGCAAAAGAATGGAATAAGTTCCTCTTAGGACAAGTTTTATCCAAGGTCGGCCCCAATTAAAAATATCTATCTCTTGATTTATACGAAGTCGGTCATAGAATGTACGTTTTTTTTTAGTGCATGCTAATTTATGAGGAATTAAAATTTAGAAATGCTAAAACAGTTCTTTTTCCGGTGCTTATCAATTAGGGAGGAATTAAAATTTAGAAGTGCTAAAACAGCTGGGAATAGAGGTGCAAAATGGGTCGTGTCATCACGTTTTCAGCGCATCACAGCACGTTTAAATTTGAGCACAACACATCACGTGATCTAACACGGCACGGCATAATACGTTAGCTTTGTTGGAGAAAATTATTCCTGTAACAGAAAAACAAACCAAAAACCAGAAGCTTCACAATTGTTAACGTTAGCGCAAATACCACAATCACACAAAGCACAGAGAGGAGGAGTCGTCTGTTCAACAGACTGCCCTTAACTCGATATTTGCCAGGTACACTTTAGAAAAGTGTTGCTATACCTTTAAATTTGACAAATCGAATCCAGGATAAAACCTCCTGATACCAACCCAGTTAGCAAGACTCGTCGGCCCATTGTGAACTTAACAGAAGAATAAGATAAAAATTAAATCTAGTGCGCACAACAAAGCGAGAAGAGGGGAAAAGACGACAGGATAGTAGCTGCGTCTGGGGTAAGGAAAAATGAAATACTTTTTCTGCTTTTATAGGAAAATTTGAGAGAAGAGAATTAAATTGTATTTATGAAAAATCTTTTTATTTAATTCCCATAAATTCCCATAAATAATAAAACGGTTTTTAATATTTATTATAGGAATTTAAATTGTATTTATGAAAAATATTTTTATTTAATTCCCATATATAATAAAACGGTTTTTTTAATATTTATTATAGGAATTTAAAATAAAAAATAAAAAACCATTAAGTCTTGATAGGCACATGCTGGCACACGCTGCACACACGTCGAGCTCACGCCGGGCACTCGTGGCGCACACGCCAGCTCACGTAAAAACACACGCAAGCATACACAAGCTCCGCAAGTCAGCGGCAGGCGTCCTTCGGTGCGAAGCACCGCACATGTCTGATATTGCCCACTAGCCCATTCCCTTAGTCCATATCCAATGCACAAGTTATTTCCCTTAGGTGCAACCTTTGTGGTAATATGGATAGACTTCATCCTTGGTTTATCCCATGTGGGACAAACCAAAGGTTTCTCATTCACATAGAAGTGAAAAGTGGATTTGTTATTTCCACCCACAATATAGGCTAGTGACTCTTTGGTCCCATCAAGATAATTTTGGTAACAAAACAATTTTTTTGTAAATAAGCAATAAATTCACTTTTAAATTCTAACAAGCTTAATGTATTGTAATGTGCCAGAATAATAAGCACATTGACACGGCACAACACGCGGCATAACACGACATGTTAAGAAGGCACGTCATAACATGCATAAAATACTATACAAAACGGTACAACATCATATTTCATGTATATTTTACAAAAGAGTCTTTACTTTAGTCCATATTTGACATTTTATATTCGTTATGTTGACTTATTTCTACAATAATATATATAATATCTGAAAAATATTTCATTTGGAAAACATAACATAAGCGGACTGACACAGCATATCACAGTTATTTTTTTGGCACAACACAGCATAACACGCCGTCTAGCACAACACATCATATCACGCCTAAATCTCTGGCACAGTACAGCACGACACGCAGCATATTAAACACGTGATTTCGTGGGCTATCTTGTGCTAGGCCGGTACGTTTTACACCTCTAGTAAAGACGTTGCTTGTTAGATTTTTAATGGGGTGCAAAAAACAATATTCTAAACTCTTGAAAAACTGTTCTTAGGGTAAGTTTTAAGAATTAAGATATTAGCGTGTCTGGAGCACCCCCAGCTCCATACTGACGCCAATCTATGGCTTTGCCGATCACTTTAATCACCTTTTGACAAGGAACCAATCTAGAAAAATAAGGATATAAAACACGCTACATGGTCACCAATATGCAAGTGGGGTGTTTTTAGAGTTTTTGTCATATTCAACACTAGATAGCAATATGTTTAGCTCAAGCAATCATTATAGGGGTGGAGCGAGTTGAAAGTATGGGTGTCTAGTCCAGCTGGCTCCTAAGTCTAAAATTTCTATGAATTTGGGCTTCCAAGTTTATTTTTACTTTTTTGCACCTTCTAGCAAGACTTTGCTTCCCCCTTAGAGCATGCAGAATCATGAAAGCCAGAAAACAAAATATGCTAAGCTAAATTTGGCTTTTAACTACAGTTTTTGTTAAAAATCCACACCGGAAAAGGAGCTAGATTACTCGGAAAGAGATAAAATTTACGTCTCAATTTGAACGCAAGTTATAAGTGCGCCTACTTTTACTCAGACGTAGATTACAAAAGCGTCTCAACTCCAGAAGAAGATTATAACTGTTTTTGAACTTCAGGATAAGATATAATTGCTTCTGAACTTCAGAAGAAGATTATAACTACACTTGCACTCAGATGCACTTTATAATTGCACATGACTCCAAACAAACTTATAAAGTCTGGCCTGCTATATTTGGCGAAAGCCAAATTGGTTAGCCAAATTTGGCTGTTATTTATAGTTTTTTTAACTTTTACATCTTTTACCTACCCATGCTACGCTCCACTTTTTATTCATATTTGGTTGGGAAAATTAGGTTAAAGTCCTACCCATGGGTTACCCATAATATCAAGCCCTTAATTAAAAGAAATTTAAATCTAGATCCTAAATTATTAAAAGACATCCATACCCTTATACATATTGTCAAGCCCCATATTAAAAAAATAAATAAATACAAGTCCAAACTATTAAAATATAGTAAAATAATGTCCCCACTACCACCACCATCACCTCCTACCACCACCACCTCCTACCACCACCCACCACCTCCTCCGACCACCACCAATCGTCACCATCTCCGCCGACCACCGCCACCGCCCACAACCACCGCCGCCCACCACCTCCAACCACCACCACCACCGGCCATCTCCGCCTCCAATCACCGACATATGGAGTGTGTACGTATCAGTTACACATCCATATGGCATGAAATAGTTACACATGCGATACGTATGTGTACTCAGAATTTACACATGGATATGGCATGTGTATCCAGAAGTTACACATGCATATGGCATGTGTACTCAGCAGTTACACATAAAAAAAAACATATAAAAAATACATATATCGTTTTATATTCATTTACAATAATTTCTTCGATTATTAATTATAGTAATTGGTTGTTATTGAACACAATAAACGAGTTAATACACTAGATATGTAAAACAAAATCCTAGAAATAAGCCACGACATCCTATAATAGAAATGTTCCCTTCCCTTTTTATATTCCTCGATTCCAAAATACTTACATATCTGCAACAAAATAAACATCCATGGGATTAAGTTGGTTGAACAAAAACAAAAAAAAAAACAAAATTATTGAACAATTACAAGGCGAACAACAAAGATCACACAAAAAGACACTTGATAATCTATCTTAACATGTGTAATTATGAGCTACACATGCATCTGTCTAATGTAACTGGGAGTTACACATGCATATATCATGTGTAATTAACAATTACATATGCATATGACTTGTGTACCTGGCATGTACACTATGTTAACTATATAATATTTCAATCACTGATCAAAAGAGTTAACCACCTACTCCAACAGTACCGTCACTACCAGAATCTTCTGATACACCTACAAAATGCATGTGTAATCTACAGGTACACATACAAAATGCATGTGTAATCGACAGTTACACATGCATATGGCATGTGTACTCGGAAGTTACACATGCATAAAGCTTGTGTACCTAGCAGTTACACATGGCTGCATCTTGTATACCTGCCAAGTACACAAGAACTATCCCTAAAATTATAGTCGTCTTGCCTTTTTCTTAAACAATGCATAATCAGTTTCACATGCATCTGACTAGTGTAACTAGGAGTTACACATGCATCTAACTAGTCTAACTGAGAGTTACACATGCATATAGCATATGTAATTAGGAGTTACACATGCATATTGGCATGTGTACTCATTATAAAACATGAAGTGCGGTTCTGAATGAAACAAAAGTTCTTTACAGAGAAAATGTAACTTTTATTCTAACACAAAAAAACGTTTTATAAAAATCACAAACAGATAAGTTCAGATGAACATAATCCAATCTCCACAAACAAATGCAACGAGACTAAAATGATACGCAACCTATGAAAGAGATAGCAACTGCCTCACCTGAAGGACGACGGGAAACAACCATGTCATCACTCTACGGCAGGACGAAGACCATAGTAATCATCGCCAACTCCAATTCCAGTGAGACCATCCTATAAAAAAAACCACAAAAAAGCAATTGTCTTTTAAGAAGTTATCGACAACCTGAAGAATAATAACAAGCAATCAACTTTAACGAGATTAAAAGAACAATACACTCAGCAATGCATAATCAGTTTCATATGCATCTGACTGGTGTAATTAGGAGTTACACATGCATATAACATGTGTAATTAAGAGTTACACATGCATATTGGCATGTGTACCCAGCAGTTATACACATGCATATATGCTTGTAAAGCTGAAACAAACAGTGGCTTATTCATTTGTACATATAAAACACAAAAACTAATATCAAACCCTTAATTATAAGTAATTTAAATCAAAGAAAGGCACTTGATAACGTATCTTAGCATGTGTAGTTAGAAGTTACACATGCATCTGTCTAGTGTAATTGGGAGTTACATACATATGACTTGTGTACCTGGCATGTACACTATGTTAACTATAATAATATTTCAATCACTAATCAAAAGAGTAAACCACCTACTCCAACAGCAACGCCACTACCAAAATATGTTGATACATGCATATACAAAAATGCATGTGTAATCTGCTGGTACACATACAACAATAGGATAAATCCTTTGACACTGTCCCTGTTTCTAGCGCCAAATTGTTTATGCCAAAATTCTCATCAGCATGAACAACCAATGATTTGTCAAAAGATCTAGATTGAAATCCTTATCTTTCATTTTGTTACGCTATATCAACTTAATATTAAAATCAAGACATATAAGCACATCATTCATGAAGAAGATTAAAGAACAACAATTCACCAAATTGGACATTCTATTAGAACTATATCTATCAATTTCAAGATCTTTACAAGTATGGAAAAAAGTGTATTCATACATCAATAATTTTATACTGCATCACTCTGTAAATACATACCTAATAGCTTTTCTCTAATTCCAGTATCTTTCCTTCGTCTTTTTCTCTTCCAAATTTTCTGACCCCCTCTCTGTTGAATGAACTTCTCTATTTGTAGTTTGTTCAATGGGCCCTTTTCTTTTTCCTTTCTGTCTATCCTTTATGTTTGATGAGTCATGTTTTCCCGATCTTGTCTGTCAATTTATTGATTATCGTTCCACTATATTCTTTTGGTCCGATACCTCTTGTCCCGTTACTTCCTTGCGTTCTCTATATTTTATGATTATCTTCGGATCAGGATGATCGTGCGGTTGACAGACAGCTTCTTTCTTATGCACTGTCATGCTTTCGCCTTTTTAGCCTATTACCTTGTACTATTGACACGTGCTCTTCGTACTTTATGAGTCATCTTCTTCCCGATCCTCAGTGTCAGTTATGCAATTAAAGTAATTTAAGCAATAAATGCTTTCACTTTTCCGCTCTATGCGCATTTATTGCTCCTGTTTCTCCCGTTCCATTTGCATTTAATGCTTTCTGTATCGATCAGAGTACTAACATTTTCCAGATCGTACGTGTCGATCATGCAATGATATTTTCAGTCTTTTACATCTGTCATCCACTCGAACTTTTATAAGGTTTTGATTGTGTGTTTCTCGCTCTTTTATAAATCTCTGCTTCTTTGCCTAATTGTTTGACATGTGTTATCTTGACTTTTATTTCCTAACATTATCCATTACGAAAAATACGCATACATGACTATCTCACTAGTAGGAAAAATTGCAATTAGGAACCTCCACACTTTGTAACCCATGCAACCTGAAAGAGTGTCAATGAGTGAGTAGGTGAGTTATTATCGGTCACACAAGGTTACAAAGAACATAACTACGGCAAGTTATGCTAAGCATTTACGTTAATCAGTTCAATAATTTTGATTCCATGATTACACAAAATTATTTTACAATATATTCTATTTATTACGAGGGGATTGAACCATGAACACAAGATTGCCAATTTTAACCGTAATACTATGTCTACCATAGTTTATCAAAGAAAATTAAGGAAAGGTTGGTTAAGGATTCAAGCACAATTAAGCACCCATTGTCAATTATAAATAGCTAAGGATCATCACTGCTCACCTTGAAAGTAGCCAACATATCCTTATCTATCCAGGCATAAACCGCTTGAATATCCCAAAGCTTTGATAAGTGTTTTTTCTTCTCGTAGTAAACTAGTATCCAATCCGTATGAGCCACATCCAGACCTGCATATACATCAATTGATCAAAGGTTACAGTTATTCAGAAATTACTTCCATAGAAATTCTGAATAATATTGAGACACCATATAGAGATTTCTAGTTAAACAACTTTTTTAACTTAAACAAACAAGTGAAATTACTTCATCAGTATCTTAGCCATTGAAGCTCAGAAATTGCATTCATAAACAAGCATTATAAGATAATATTTGAGAGTCCTCAATCCCTTCACCGCTAATGGATACTCTGAAGATATGACTGATAATTTGATGTAGATTGGAGGCGTGTAAAGATGATAATAATTATAGCGGAATAGAATTATTGAAAAGTAATCGGTAGAATGGGTAAAAGTTGAAAGAAAATAGTTAATCTTCAAAGAGATATCCTAAAATCTATGGGTTTATCTAGACTTCGTTAATTCACTACGAATAACGACTATAGATATGAGATTAGTATTCAGACTTCTGGGTAAACCCAACTATGAATAAAAATCAAAATCAATAAACTTAACAAGTTTAGTGAAAATAAAATAATTTTAATTAATCAAAAGCTCCCCTAATTTTCGTTTTTGGAGCTCCTTATATAGATAACTCCTACTAAACAAACTTCAATTTATCAAAAACCTACAAACTTGTTTCTCAAGATATCTACTACCTTTAGACAATTTTCCTAACTTATTAAATCTCTTAAAATAAACTTTTAGACTCTTCTAAAATTGCCTTAAATAAATAATCCGAAAATTAATTATTTTTTTACTAAAAATAATATTAATAAAATATAAATAATAATAAAATAATAGATTTATTTTCCATAAATCTCCCTCCATCATTCTATCGCTGTTGGAGAAGATTTTTCCTCGAATCTTGCCGGTACCATGTTCTGCATGTGTAACTCGTTGATGACAATCTTCATACACATGAATTGATGTTGTAAAAAAATAATTTATGCACTGTATAAAAGCATGAGGTATGATGGAAGCTCAAAACGGATCTTCATAAGTTGATTCAACAAATTCTCTCTTGTTAGGGTAGATATGAGAGACCATTTGTGTATTACAATAATCAACAACTAGCTTACTTTCGGGTAAAGACAACTCATCAATATCAGGAATTTCTAAATCAATAAGTTTATAAGGATTAGATGACTCACCATGAAACTCCATTAAATCATGTGAAACTTCTTGGGACTGTTTTTCTTTGTCAGAAACAGGATGTTCTTCGCCTTTTTGAGAAGAAAATTTCATATCCTCCTCCTCATCAGTATATCTATCAAAGATCAAAGTTGTATATCTCTCAACAATAACTTGCTTTTATGCATCATTGTCATGACGGCAAAACAAGTCTTCAACGTCGTTATCTGCACTATTATTTTCTTCTATAAGAGAGCATGGTTTAGATCGAGATTTTAGTGACTTCTTCAAATAACATTCTATCACTTCCAGAATCTCCTCTTTGATTTGATCAGATATTCACATCTTATCGGATCTCGTCTTGGTGACAATTTATTAACCCCGAATACTCGTCTTAGTAACATCTTATTAACCCTAGAATCAAACTTTGCTTTGGTAACCAACTGATGCAGATCAGAGGCGTGTAAAGATGATAATAATCGCAGCGGAATAGAATTATTGAAAAGTAACCGTTAGAATGGGTAAGAATCGATAGAAATTAGTTGATCTTCAAAGACATATCCTAAAATCTACGGGGTTATCGAGACTTCGTTAATTCACTACGAATAACGACTATAGATATGAGATTAGTATTCAGACTTCGGGGTAAACCAAACTATGAATAAAAATCAAAATCAATAAACTCAGCAAGTTTAATGAAAATAAAATAATTTTAATTAATCAAAAACTCCCCTAATTTTCGTTTTTGGAGCTCCTTATATAGATAACTCCTACTAAACAAACCCTAAACTTATCAAAAACCTATAAACTTGTTTCCCAAGGTATCTACTACCTTTAGGCAACTTTCCTAATTTATTAAAACTCTAAAAATAAACTTCTAGACTCTTCTAAAATTACCCTAAAATAAGAAAACCGAAAATTAGTTATTTTTCATCTGACAATAACATTATTAAAACAATAGATTTATTTTCTATAAATCTCACTCCATCATAATTGAAATAAATACTTTCGATTAGTTATAACCCTATTGCATCTCTTGTTGTATTTCAAACAACTAAAAAAAAATCGATTGAGCATATATAAGATTGATGAGCACCTAAATTAAAAGGTGATGAATTTCGAATCGATTCAACGGGTAATAGAGATTAAGGTTCACTGATGCCGAATCTGAAGACCGATTCTCGAACAAAATCAAAAATAGGAAGAGATCGATCAAAACTCAGGAATGAGCCCTAACGAATCTATGTAAAAAGAATTTTAAAAAAATTATTTCAAAAGAGAGATTGATATGAAATGATAATAGATCTAAACTCTGATCATGAATTAGAAGAGAAATTCGAGACAAAATCATAGATATTAGGTTTTTATGAACCAAATTTTTTTTCTTCTGAAATTCCATTTAGAAATTACTGAATGAGGAATTGCAGTCGAATTAAACAATATTAGAAGAGATAAACTTATCTTTCTCATCGTTTTTGTTGATGAATCTATAGATTTAAGTACCGATCCCTTTTTTCTTCGTCTCTTCTCAGTTTAAAACAATCTTTCAATTTCAGAAATTGTTGAAGTTGAAATTAGGTTTTCAAGTTGTCTTGAATTGAAACAAGAGCTTCTAATGATTAGATCTAAGTTTTGAGACTGAATCGAATGTTTTCGGCATTTTTTGTTTTGAGATTAATATCACCGGAGCTCTGGAATGGAAAGAGCGAATTCTTCAAATGATCTGGTTGTTTATTCTGCTTCTACTACAAACACTATTGGAGGGTAATTTTGCTATTAAATAAAATTGATGATATCATCGAATAAAATATTCAAAACCAAGCCCCAAATTTAAAATTTCTGAACCTAGGAATAACAAAAATCAAGAATGTGAAGTTAAATACGAAGGATCAATTTTGTGGGATTTTATAGAATAGAATTCATATAGTATAGGGATGGTAGTAGTTTTCACTATTTGGTTTTATAGCCATGACTGTAGACGCTCTTAGTCAAATTTCTGGCTCCGTCCTGAATCGATGCCTATTGACTTAGTAAGATATGGTTGATGCCTATTGACTTAGTAAGATATGGTTGAGTCCTGAATCAATGCCTATTGACTTAGTAAGATATGGTTAAGAGATTTAAAAATAAGCAAAATGTACGTGCCAAGAAGAAGTTTATCATGAACACCAACAACACCAACAACAGACTGCTAATCCATGATGAAACACAAAAGAACAAACATCCTACACAAATATTGACAAACATATATCATGATATATGAAACTAAGCTAAACAAAGGGAAAATAGCACATCTCACCAAACTAAAAATAATTATTAAGAGACAACCAATAACAACTAATCTACTAAAATGTGAAGACAAACATAATATATATAGTAATCAAGAAGGGGGAGTCTTTTGCACCTCAACAAACGTACACAGAAAAGTAAGTGCTACCAAACATTAAAACATCACTAAGACCCCATCTCGCAGCAACTTCCGCGACCAAAATAACGCGTCATAAGATTAGTTAGTTAGGTCACCTGCAACTTGCTACTTCTTCTTCAGTTCAGAATGAGACGACATAGTAAGCACTACTACTACAGCAGCTACTCGATTAATTTAGTCGTCGAGAGTTCTTGTGATGATGCACAATAGTCAGTAAACCTAGAGAGTTCTTGTAGCCAAAAGTCTAAAACTGAACCTACAAAGTATTAAGTATGAGATGATGACGGTGGAGTTTATATTTCAGTACAAAGAGGAATTAATGCGGTCATGGTGAAAGTCTTCTTAGGCGATTCCCGGGTGGCAAGGCCCCGTCGTTGAATATGCGTAGTTCACAGAAGCTTACACCCTAATCTCACTACATACCACAATTGCGGAGAAGGAAGTATAACAATGGAACATCAACCTTATGTGTGGGATGCAATGACATATAACACACACAAGGAATCGGTATAGTCTTGAAGTGCTCCTAAATGCCTTTTCAGAGCCCAATGGGCTTTCACAAATGGAACACTACTCCTAAATGCTTTTTCAGAGCCCAAGGAGCTTTCACAAATGGATCACTACTAGGGGATAGGAATGATCGATTTTTTCGGGACATCTTCATATTTTTTTTGGGACCATTTTGTGATTAGGCCATCCAATATTAGAGATAAGAGGTGTTCTACTGATAGCAAATGATAAAGTTACCTTTTAATTTGTATATGATATATCAGTCTTGGTGCTGATGTGGCACTTCCAAAGCTGCTAACGTGGTGTGTTGCCGGGGTACGACCGTTTGCTTTGTCCATCGCCTATGTGTTCCCGACACTTGTCGAATATACAACACTTACAACGCTATACTTAGACAATATTTGGTGCCAAAATATTTGTGTATACACAATCATTTGAATCTAGAATAAAAGATGGGTATTTGTAGAGCCACCATTTATATGGACTGGATATGGATGGAAATCTCAAATCTACCATTTATAGACTGGACACAGATGATATCAAATTCGCCTCCACCAATACGTTGCTCACCTTACAATTGATTTACATATAACCCTTTTTTTTGTGACTTTCGGGCTTACGACTTCTCTCACAAACCATTTCAAAGCTGGTTTTGCAAGATTTTCCATTCAAAACCAATACACACATATCCCGTTTTGCATATTCTCTAGCCCAACTTTTTGCTTCATCGGGATTATCCTATATCTACATTAAGCAAAACACAAAGTTATAAAACTTGACAATTTTCTTTGAAACATTTAAGTACACATAAATTGGTAACCTACCAAGTCATTCGCATAATGATGGGATATATCATCGTACATAATATCAACAGGAGTAGGTTGATCATCCATAGATATATACTCGAATTTGACCTACAAAATATATGACAATATTAGTTCGAACAAACAAATACTACAAAGTTCGGCTAAGTATATATCTACATATTCACTCAAACATACAGGTTCGACAAAGTCGATAAATCCTATATGAACCGAACATTTATGTTCGGCTAGGCCCTTTACTACCATATACTGCCGAACTATGTACTTAAAAGTTCTCGCTACTTCTGTAACTAAAAGTTCGGCTAAGACAATGCTGGGCTCAAGCTAACCGAACATAACTCTATTTCAGCTCGAACTAGCCGAATATTAGGTGTTCTTCTATTAGGTAGCCGAACTTAGTCCAAGCCTCCATTATCACAGAGTTCGGCTACCTGTGTTCTTCAATATTCTAGCCGAACTTATATCGAGCTAGCCGAATCTAAGCTATAAAATTTATTTTTTTCATCAAATTTAAGCCAACCCAAGCAACAAAAACACATTAACAAATATACATGATCATCAGAAGTATTATAATCTGCATATTATTCGTTGTAATCCTCGTTTATCTCGTAAAAACCCTCATTTTAAGATTGAGATTGGGTTTGGGTAATAAAGCATTCACCATCTAACAAATCATCCATCTCTGGATCGTTGTGAAGATCAACGAATAGTTTGTTTACTCTATGATTTGAAGGTTCCGATTCTTCTGAGCTTGCACTAGAATCACTCATTTAGAATTTAAGAATCACCAGATCTAGGTTTCAAAATTATTTTCCAAAAACTCATCTTCTCCTTCTACTTTTCTCTCTCAATAATTCTAATTCTCTAACATAAATTTTTTATCTCATCTAATACTAACAATTAACTAAGTTTAACTAATACTAATTATTAACTCTAATATTATATAGATAAGGTCCACGACCTTAGTAAAATGGGATGATCCCCTCAGATTCTAAGGGTCCCAAAAAAATCGTTCTAACAATAACACTATTATACGAGGCCCATCATTCACTGCATATTCTTATTTTTGGAATGACCAAACGGTAAAAGGAAATCAGATTTAGGTCATTTACATTTCCCAATTCTGATGATCATCAAGTAATTTTCTTGATCATCAAAAATGATAGGAATTAGGTGGAGAATGGAGAGAATCGTTTCATCAATTGTCAAGGTTCATCCACACGAGATCTCTTCATTATTCCACTCCTTCTCCTGTTTCTTCTTCGTAAGTAATTATAACTAATTTCATTTTTTTCCCCAATTAATCAGTTTGTTTCTTTTTTCTTTTCTAATTCAGTTTTGATTAATTTTTGTTGCAGATATTGAGTGCATATTTCATAGTATTACCATTACGTGATGAAGGAGCAATGTCATTAGGTCTTAATAATCTTCCTGGTCTTTTCTTAGGTTCATTGGTTCTCACTTTGATTGCTGCTCCTCTTTCTACATTCGTTTTCTCGATGCCTAATCTCTCCAAAGTCAAGGTATGTACATAATTTTGAGCATATTTTAGTGATTAAGTGAATTTGATTGTAAGACCTTCTTGAATATCTAGTTTCCGATGTATTTGATGTCATTGTAATTACTTCCTGGGTGCAGCGAGATTCTATAACAAGAACACTGTGTGTACCTAGATGAAATGATGATCAATTAGATTAAGGATCAATGCAATGATTTAGGAGAAGGCGAAGTTAATTATAGTGAAACCAAGTTACTAAATGCTAGGATTTCAATGAGGGCAGGATACTGTTTTTTGTTTTTTTTTGTTATTGACAATAACACTGAGTTAGCGTCGATGATGGCCGATTACGTTTAAGATTAGGATAGATGATTCTAGATTAGTTGTAATGTTGTGAAAGCTAAAAAGAAAAAAAGTTTTAGGAGCTGGAACACCGGAAGGTAATGTTGTTATGATTTACACGTTCAGCCCCAATTGAGCTTTTTGAAACATGTTACCCCCATAAGTGATTGCTAAACTTGCTTGAATATCAATGCCTGTACATTAGTTATATTATTGGGAAAGATGAAGAAATGTTTTAGGAGATCAAACAAAGTATGGCGAAGTAGCTTTTAGATAAACCAAATTACTAATTAGTAAATGCTAGCATTTTAGTGAGGATACCTTTTTTTTTTCAGTTGTTGAAACAACTAAATAGGTATTTTTGTCTGGCGAAAAGTATCCATGATGAATGGAGTGTTATGACTTATGTGATTGAGCATGGAGGATCACTTGTTGTTCTTGATAGTGTTGTTCATTAGATGTTAAGTGGTTGCATATGTGACTTAATTTAGCTGTTAAATGATTGTAAAACTTGCTTGAATATCTCGGTTACAATACCAGAAGACATTTTAGTTTTCTTTGTAGTATTCATATCCCATAAGTTTCTATGTAACAAAGAGCTAACAAAAATGCTGGATGGTCCTCACTTATCAATTACATAAAGAATTAGTGACTGTAGACTTGTAATATTGGGAAAGCTGATTTTTTTCTAAGAGCTGAAATACAGAAAGGCAAAGTTGCTTTAATGAACTCCAATTGGACACCGTTTCAATATTGTTATAGGTGCTTTTGTTTATATAATTTTAATGATTCTTACTAGTCACTGATTGTTTTTCCTTCTCATATCGTTATGTGATATGTGGTGTTTGAAATTTCAGGCTTTGGTTTTGATGCACAGGTTTTTCAGTGTGTCACTTGTTGTATTCTTCATTCTTTGGTATTCTTCCTCTTCAGGAAATTCACCTGCTTCTTCAAAGGTAAGAGCATATGTCACTGGTAAAGAAATGTTTCGTTGTATGAGTAAACTGTAAACAACTTTATTGTAACCGAAGTTTCTGTGATGAACTTTAATTCTACTCCTGACATTGTACTTATCTGATATGGCCACTCTAGGTTTCTGGGTCTGATTCTGAAGAGAGTCAGAATCTTGATGTTAATAAAGGCATTCCTGCAAGTTCTGCAGGTTGGAGCAATCATAGCTGGTTGTACATCTCAGTTAGAATTGGGTTCTTCCTTTGGGTATGACAAGAGTTTTTATTTTTTTTCCTCTATAACCGGTAAGATAATGATGCTTCTTTACTCTACAATTGATTTACTGATCCTTTCTTTTCTTCTTCTGAAGGTTGCACTGCTTGATCTTATTACAATTTCTTCAACATGGGCTAGAGTGATCGATGTGATGGACAATGAGGTTTGTGCAGTGGTATTGTAGTGTTAAACTGAATAACTGAGTTGAACAGCTGTTGACTTAGTTATGTATTCAGTCAGGTTCGAGATTGTTTGGTTTCATTGGTGCTGGTGCGACCCTCGGCCAGCTTCTTGGCTATTTGTTTGCTGCTGGAATGGCTCGGCTAGGACCTTGTACACTTATATTTTTTCCCTGTTGCAAGTTCTGTTGCTTCAAAGTTACTACCTTCAAACAACTTATGTTTCTATTTTCAGATTTACTTGTCTTTGCGGCTATCTTGATGGAACCAGCTGCACAATCAGCTAAAGGCATCAGCAAGGACATAGTATCCCATAGCTCTGAAGAAATCAATCCCATCAGGTCAGTAGCATTATTGGATGTTAGCCTATTATTTCATAAGCAAAAACCAAGAAAATAATGTGAATTTGCTCCATTGTATTGCTAAAAGAAATTATTCCGAGATCTTGGAAAGTCTTTAATATGTGGGACAGACTGATCCTGTCTTAACTGATGAGCTTGTGTATCTAGATTTATACAGTCTGATTGTGATGCTTATCTCTCCATTCCTGAACTGCTTTGCGTGATCTCAGAGAAGCCGATCATAATCAACAAGTCAATTCCGATGAACAAACAAGACTTACTCATGTAGGGTCTTCCCCAAAGTCTCCAACTGTTGGGAAGCCTCAACTTTGGGTCATATTAGAGGGAATACAACTAATAATGTCATCAACGTACCTTCTCTACGTGTCTCTGTTCTTATGGCTCGGTGCAGTTGTCTCGTCCTTCTTCTACTTCCAGGTATAGCGTGTTTTTTCTGCCAAAAAGAGGTTTGAAGTGCTTCACCTTCTTAATGATGTATAAGACTTGCAGTTTTGTTTCATCGCATTGTGCTGACTTTTATCCAATCGCAGAAAGTTACTGTAATTGCGATGACCGTTGCGACCCCAGTTGCCAGAAGAAAGTTGTTTGCTCAAATCAATAGTTTGACTGCCTTTTTTATTCTTGCTGCAGCTGGACAACTTACTATAACAGTATGCTACAACTACTATCCTTTTCTCCTAATCCCCTTTCCCAAAATAAAAAAAGTTATCTAATAAAGGCAGGTCATTTTTTTATTTCAATCTAAACACAGTTTCAACTAATAATACTTTCCTTTGTGATTTGTGGCCAGGGGCGTGTCCTTACTGTAGCTGGAGTTACTACGGCTATTTGCGGTACACCTTTTGTTGCTTTTTCAAATATGGTTGCGATTGCTGTATGGCCAACATATATTGTTGTAGCCATCACCGAGACGCTTAGAAAGGTTTTTATTGCTGAACTTTGGTTTTCATTGGTTAGTTTAATTATCCTCTATGATGGGATTTTCAAATGGATCTGATTTGTTT
The DNA here is from genome assembly GCA_023531435.1 of Papaver californicum. Taxonomy (NCBI): domain Eukaryota; kingdom Viridiplantae; phylum Streptophyta; class Magnoliopsida; order Ranunculales; family Papaveraceae; genus Papaver; species Papaver californicum. The sequence goes on from JAJJMC010030067.1 coordinate 534,901, forward strand.
CAGTTATAATAATTGCAGGTGGTCACATATATTTTAACTAGACCTGGGAGGGAACTCCTATTTACTGTTGTCTCACAGGATGAAAAATACAAGGCGAAGGTACCGTACCCTTGCTCATTTTGTAAGAGGGGGTTGGAACTTTGGGTTTATGTTCATTGGGAGTGTCTTATCTCCAATTAACAGAGAAATAAATGGAGCTTTCTTCTCTTTAGATTCTCCAAACATTTATACATACACCTCATTACGCAACACATATCTGCTTCTTCAGGTATGCATCGATGTGATTGTTTAAAGGCTTGGAGATGCTACAGCTGCAGTGATGTACAAGCTGCTGTTCAGCATGCTTCATAAGAGAATTTCAACTGTCCCTCTCTATGCTTTGCCTGTACGTATATGCAAACTTTTTCTTTGATTATCAAAATTAGGCTTGTTGCTCATTTAACGTATCTTCAAACTTGATTGCTTCTAGCCTAACAAGTTCACATGATTTAGCTAAATATGTTTCAGTATACTGTCTTGTCACTTTTCAGCTAAACATTTATTTGACGTGCACGTTATTGGAGTGAACACCTAATTAGTTCATTCGGTGGGTCAACCATGTGATAGATTTGTTGCTTACTTTTTGATGTTTTGTTTTGAGAACCTGACTATACTGTATTCGTTTTTGGATCTTCAGATCTGTTTCTTATGGATAGTCACAGCCTTCCATTTGGGACGTCGCCAGGTTCACTTAGCCAAGCTCCAGACCATGTCAGTGACTTAAAAGCCCGCTGGAAACGGAGCAAGGCAAGTAATTTTCTTTTCCCCTTTTATGTACAGTAATAGTTGGTAATCCATTCCAAAGCTCAGTTTTGCAAAAAGCTGCGGTGTATGATTTACACCTTATACCAAAAGAATAGAAAACAAAAATCACAGGGTAAATTTTGGAACAAGCACTTTCTCTACTTCTTAGGACGAACTAATTTCAGGCAATGTGCCATCACAGTCGCATTCCGTGGACATAAAGCCAGCATTTAGGCACTTAATCATACACATTTAATTTGGCTGTTGGATGGTCCCATTATGATCTCAAATCTATTGTGTGATAGATTCTCATGGTCATCTGGTCGCGGCACATGGCTGGCATAGTAGAATTGTACCCCATTGTAGGTGAGCTCATTTCGGACAATAGAACTATTATTGTATATGTTTCAAGGCAAGAATTATACAGAGTCTATCCTAAACTATACCTGGACGAAGTCCGAAACAATTTCTGGTAACTCTAAAGCCTACTCAAGTTGAGATGGCAATAAGTTTTCGAGTTGAACGACTGTAATACTCCCATGGTCCAACTCGAAAGTAATTTTGATCAATGTTTGAAGTAGACAGCTAAAACGGCAGGAGACCGTTACCGGTATGACGGTAACTGCTGGAGATGATTCCCGTTATAACGGCCGTTCTTCCAACAAATAATGTTGAGATTCAACTTACAACTCATCAGAATCTGAATCTGAATCTGAATTCGATTCTGAATATACTCCTTTCATACACACCGAACATCAATAATAGTAGTTGATATAAACCATCTGTCTTGACTAGATAGGTTCATTATTAATTTTCTCCAATAAATATGGGACAGATAATTTGACTAATAATTCATAGCAAGTATATACACCTAATAATGGATGAGGAATAATTCCCCATAGAAATTGAAATGCTGAATCAAAACCCTCCACATAAATAAAACCATTGATAATTGAATGCGTGGGTCTCATTTGTGATGCATTTTGATACCAAAGAAATGTCTCTGTTTTACAAAAAATTTATATTTCATTTATATTGGTGAAGAAGATGCAATTTGAAGAGGAAAAAAAACAAAAAATCTCGGAAAAAAATCTCAAGCTCATGTTGCTTTGTTTGTGGTTCTCAATAAATCATTGAGTATAAAGTCATATTTCCGATTTTAATCAATCCATGAATAGCTTAACACCTGGATAATCGATATCGACAAAAATCAGAATATTATAAAAGATAGTAAAGTCGTTGTGAGTCTGATTATTATTATTTAATATTAGAATAGGCCAGTTCCAACTACCGGGGAGCGCTTGGATAATGCAAATGTTTTATATAGTTTGGGAGCTCAATGAGTCGGATATTCCTAGCATGAGATGTGCAATTTCGTCGGATTCTTGGCATGAGGTGTGCAATTTTTAGAATAAAAGATGCGAAAGAGACGAAGTTTCGCTTGAATAGATCGGCAAGAATCAAATCAAGGATGATGGCATTACACTACCATTTTATCTAATTAATTAAGTTTTTTTTTGTTTTAAGTCCAATTGCTTAAAGTAATTCCATAATTAGGTTGTAAGCCTTATTCGTCATTTTCAAATTTAATATGTTTAGACAAGCTAAGTTAATTCACATCATCATCACTGGGTGGTCCATTGACTTTTACCTTTGAATCAATATTCCTTCTGGTAGTAGCAATTTTGGAAAATCATACAATTTGTCAAAATATCGGCAACTCCTAAAAAATATCAGTAAGAACAGGGATACGAGTTTGCAACTAGTTAAATATTTGCATCATTGTTGGACAGGAAAATAAGCATCTGAACAAAATGTACTGAAGCAAATCAGCCTCTAGTCATAGTTAGGGCCGATATGGGCAGGTGGGATGTACATTCCACGGTATGTACGTCCAAATTTGTTACTACCTCTGGATTTTTCAGCAGTGGGATTTTCTCTGTGACACTACCTCTAAATTTAGAGTATTTATTCATTATTGTCAAGCATTTTTCCGCATATATATTTCCCCTTTGAGATGTTTGATGAGCCGTGATCCCCATATTCGTGGACCTTACTCCATTTAGAAATCCTTTTCTGGAAAAAGAAAATAATGGTATGGCTGAGATAATCAGATTAAGTTGTGTCTTGTTAATACATGGACCCTCTAATTACAATGACAGAGAGGTGAGTCATTTGGAGTCTAGTTTCACCATCAGCATCAATTCATGGATCATGCATATGTTTTGGTCCCATATATCTCGATCGATATTTTAGTAAAATCATCCCTGTTCTATAGCTATATGCATAATTACTGTAAGGAATATTAGTAAATCTAGTTGATCTTAAGTTCTTACTTAAGCAGTAAACCTTGTTCTATTCAGCACCCCATTGAAAATTTGAAGAGAAAGTAAAGAATAACGGCAGAGAAAATAAATGAAATGAAATGAAATGAATATATAGCCGTCCATGGTTTGGAGTTGGGACTAGGTCCTGGTCCTCCATGGAAGAAGTAAGTAAGTGGCTTAGCATGAATTGAGAATAGAATGACTATTCAAAGTTGGGCACCGACCTCTCTTTACAATCTCATGGGAAGGGAAATGCAGTTGCAGCTGAACACACTTTTCCTGCTCCTGCTCCATCTCCTGCACTCTTTCATGAATTCTGATCATCTGAAACCGAGTAGACATGTTGTAATAGCTCATCACTCTGAAACAGTCTTACACACTTTTTACACCAGTAGACTTGATGCATCAATAAGTGGGACCCACGTCTCTTCGTCGTCAGAGTAAAGATACTACCGGCAGGAGTCTGACATAGGAGTAGAGGGTTTGCTCTTTTGCATTAAAGTCCTTAAAATTCACACTCTTCTTAATTTTATCCTTAGATTCTTACTATACGTGTGTGATCAGAAATACTTCACCTGTCGGTATTTACAGTCATGCTAATATATGGATGAAGGAGCATTGGAAATTACAGAAGGCTTGTTTTCGCTTTTGGTAACATGAGATCACGCCATTTGAACCTAAACTGGTTCTCAGCCTAAAAGAGTGGCATGCAGCATGAGACGTGCAATGTTTAGAATAAAAGATGCAAAGGCGGTGATGACCAAGTTATCGGAACAATCCATAGAATAAAGAGGAACGCAAATAATGACGGAGCTTGGCCGCCCTGATATATTGGCACCAATTAAATCAAGAATCCATTATCTTACCATTTTAATTCTTATTAAAAAAATTAGTTGAGTTTTTCTTTGTTTTTTTGTTCCATTTGTTTACTACTAAATGTTATTATTATTATTATTCCATAATTAGGTTAAGTAAACCACTAAGCCTTAATCGTCACCTTCTAATTAATCAAATGTTTAGACAAAATAGGTTACTTCGCATAGCATCATCAGTAGTTTCTATTGTCATTGAACGTCCTTCTAGTGGTGGACTAGATAATCTGGAGATGAATATGAAACCTATTGTTGGGGCTTCAAGGGGGATTTTAGGAGCTCACCTACTATTCTTCTCCTTTATAAATCATGAAGAAGATGATGATCATAATTTTATCGTCATAAAAATGATAGTCAAAAATAAATCTAAATATATTATTCTTCTTCCTTTTTTCTTCTTCTCAATCACATTGTCCTTTTTCCTCTTTTTTTTTCTCAACGACGATTAATTATCGATTTTTCATAACTTTTTTATGTTTTTGATTGGTTAAAAGGTTCGACTCGATTAAGTTATGGTTAAAAAAAACAGTTTCTGAAACTGTTTACAGCTAAGAGTTCTTATTTTCCCAACCGTAAATCAGATATTACGGCTGAAAAAATAGAAATTCCAAGTCGTAAAATAGGTTTGCAGTTGGGAAAATAAGAACTTACAGTTGTAAAATAGATATTATCAACTTATTACGGTTGGAAAATGAAGGATTCCTAGCCGTAAATTAATCTGAGAAAATTAATTCCTAGCCGTATAGTTATTTTCTTAGCCGTAGAATGTGTAGTGAAAAATAGATTCCCAATTGATATTAGTATTTTCAAATCGTAGGTTTGTTTACGGCTAGCTCGTACCTTGATTGCTAGCCGTAAGTAAAATCTGAAATATAGATGTAGTTTACGGCTAGGTAATCGTGAATTCCTAGTCGTAAGTTCTAGTTTACGGTTGGGAATTCATGAGTTACCAGCCGTACAAGCAGTTTACGGCTAGGAATTCATAAGTTCCTAGTCGTAGAAATAGTTTACAATTAGGAAACGATTAACTCCTAGTCATAAGTGACTCTAAAAATGAAAAAAAAGAGAGGAGGCATATGCCCCATTCGTTGAATTTTAAAATTTTTATTAATCTAATCCAATCACTTATCTTAATTAGTTTAGCTAATTAAATTTATTACTAATTAATAAATGTTATTTTAATCATTATCAAAATTAGTAGGATACGGGATTTTTGGGTTTACATCTTGATGGTCCTATTTTATCATCTTGTAAGCCCTCAAAAATTTAGGGTTACAACTCCAATAATAGGCTTCATGAAAATAATATATTTTTGTGCCAGCAGGTGAGAATCTGAAATTCTAAATACGAAGTAGTAATGGGAAATGTACGTCGAAAACGGTAAATCTTATGTATTTTATCCGTGTGATTGCATCATTGGTGGAAAAACGAGAAGAAAAGATTCTAAACAGCATGTAAAAACGTAAAATAAGAATATACTTCCTCCGTTCCTGACATAAAGGAGGAATTAGTCTAATCTCTTAGATTAATTTTTTTTTTTTTTATTTCATAAATATTCATCCTATTTTCTGTCTTATCCATTATTCTATTTCCAACACTAGAAATATTAAGTTAATTATAACAATTCTCAAGTATCATATATATAAGTCTACCAAAAACAACTTTGAAATGTGACTAAAAAATTTTAAAACTCCGTCCTCATAATAGGGACGGAGGAATGACTTCTTTATTCTTAGCAATGATTGAAGAAATGAAAGGGATTTTCATTCCACGTCTTAAATGAAATTGGCGGACTAGAATCAGCAGTATATAAGATCCGGTAGTATGGTAGAAAGATATCAATTTTTTTCTATTAAACTTTCTATTATTATACTGTTCAAATTATACTGATACTGCATAAAGAGGTATAAGCTTCATCTAGATTAATCAATATGTATCTTGTATTTTCATATATATATGCACCGGGTCTACGATGGAAGTTGTCTTACTGCTTTATACTCCCTCTCTCAACCAAAAGGAGCCTTAGGCTTCGTCCTCACCTCTTGATTTTTCAGCACCAGGATTGTCCCCATTTGGTGGACCTTGCTTCATAGGGAAAGAAAATAAGGTTGTGGCTAAGATTATGACACTAAAATTCTCTCTTCCTAAACTTTGGGCCCTCACAAAGTACAGTGACAGGACTAAACTATTTGCACTTTTGGTCCCTTCTTCCTGGAAATATCCGGGAAGCAACGTTGTCCTGCTGCATACCACAGTAAATCATTTTTTTTAACGAGAGGTAAACATTGAATTTTACTAATAGTATATATTATAATGCTTTATTAAGAACTCCGTTAAACATGTGTATTCTTGTTTAATCAATTTAAACTCGAAGATTAAAGTAAACAATAACGGCAGAGAAAAGGTAAATAAATATATGGCGTTGAGTTCATCAACGGGGGAACCAAACAACTGCCAACTTAAAGTCAGTTGAATAAATTTTCCTGCCCCAGCCTCAACAAAAAATAGATTTTTAAAGGTTATGAGCCGTCCAAGGGAAGGGGACTAGGTCCCCTATAAAATAATAAAAAATGTGTGGTAACACGAGTCAAACGGCTATTTCAAATGCGATTGTTGGGGCTGTATCATGAGAAGGCAGTAACTCTTTTATTATGGGGCGTCTACTATAGAAAAAGACTAGCTAGTTCCACAGTTTCAAACTTATCCCTCCCTATATCCAACTCTTTCAATTCATCCCATGTGAATAATTGATGGGCTGATATAATTGGGATAAGTAAACACCCCCATACTGGATGAGACTCATAGGAACTAAAAAATTGAATATGCCCCCTTTTGTTAGGCATTGGTTTAATTGCTGCTACCGTTACTCTTGAAGCAGCACCTACTAGTTGTTAACCTAATCAACAACCGTTCAATCTTTTGGCTTTCAAAATGTGAATATTGTGCGTAATATTATGTTATGCTTGAATATTAACGTGCTACCACGACACATTTTACACGATGTAAAATGAGATCTATATTTGTTTTTCATTTGTTTTTTCATAATGTGCTATTCCTCTTTGTCAGAGTTAGTAGATGGATAAAGAAAATATCTTTTTGATTTTGCATTAAAGTCCTCAAAATTACAACTTTTTACGTGTTTATACATTTCTTTTTTTAATCATTCCTACCCACAAGAAAATATATCAGATTATTGAACACTAACTATTTAGTACACGTGTGTGATCAGAAATGTTTCAACTGTCGATATTTGCAGTCTAACAACAGTATCTTTTCCTTTGACTATAACGAGTGATTCTATACCCGCAGGATATTTGTAATCCAACGGTTTAGATTACTTATCACCAGTCTACCTCAAGGAGTACACTAGTAGAAAGTAGAAGCAAAAATCATTTATTAAACGGGTCGGGTTGTTACAAGAAGGATATCAAAACCAGTTTAGGTCCGGTTATGCTTTCCACATCTTAGAGTTGGCAAAATGTTTAAGACAACACTTTAGAGCGAGCAAAAGTTCTAAGTAGGAAATAAAATGTTAGGTAATGATGGCTATTTCAGTCTACTCAGATCTCTAAAAGTCGATATATATATATATATATATAACTAGTGTTATCATCTACATGACTGCATAATAAACATATAACTTACAATTAGATATATCTAATTTTTAAAGTGGTTTAAATTTAACTTTCAATTTGAACGCCACATTAGATTGAATGGTAAGCATTATAGTTTTACTTGATTCAAGTATAATTCGTCAAATGACTTGGCGAAAAAGCATCTAATGATTTAACGAATACAGAACAGTCGTTGGATATCATCATACAAAAAATCCAATGACTCAGATTCTTTCCATCCAATGGTTAAACACAAAAGTAAAATTTCTTTTTGCCTTAAGGTCAAACACTTGCTTAAACCACATCCTAAATCAAGACTTTAAAGCATATATATAATATTTCTAGAACTTGAATCTTAAACTTAAAAAACCAAGAGATATATACAGCATTATAAAAATATATATAACCAAACGTAAACATAAAAATAGCTTAGAAATGCATGTTAATTATGTTATTATATGCACTCTAATGTTGAAAGCATGACTACATTGTTACTTTTAGAAGCCTATTTTACCGAATTAACCAATCAGTAACATCAATTTTTATAGTTATTTTATTATCATCTAAATCCTAATCTACAAGAATGACATATCCTTATACATTGACGGAACAAGGATCGTGTCGGGTCGGGTCAAGCTATGGGTAACCGACCAACACGGCTAAGTTATTAAAATAAACAAATCCAGAAGACTAAAGAAAATTTGCACACTATCACGTGTTGTGGTAAAAACGTAAGAAAATACCCTTACTTTCCTCTTATCATCCCCCATTATAAAACTCCTCATACCCCTCGTGAACACCGCCCATCTTCAACCACCAATCTAACAACCCATTTTCAAAATAACTCAGAACACAAACCAAACCCTTCTTTGATTTCGAGCTTCAGCTCGATTCCATCCATCATCATCATCATCACCAATGGAAGAATCATCAGAATCATCATCATCAGACATATCGCCGATGATAACAGAACACATTCTATTCGAGAAATACGAGATCGGACGTCTACTCGGTTGCGGTGCATTCGCAAAAGTATATCACGCAAGAAACATACAGACAGGCCAAAGTGTAGCAATAAAAGCAATCAGCAAACAGAAAATCATCAAAGGCGGATTAATGTCGAACATCAAGAGAGAAATCTCGATTATGCGGCAACTGCATCATCCTTACATCGTCAAATTATTCGAAGTGTTGGCAACAAAAGCGAAGATATACTTCGTGATGGAGTTCGTGAAAGGTGGTGAGCTTTTCGCCAAGGTTGCGAAATGTAGATTTAGCGAGGATTTGAGCAGACGGTATTTTCAGCAATTGATATCAGCAGTTGGTTATTGTCATTCTCATGGTGTTTTCCACCGTGATCTTAAACCGGAAAATTTGTTGCTGGACGAAAAGGGCGATTTAAAGGTGTCGGATTTTGGACTTAGTGCGGTCACTTCGCAGGTACAAAACGATGGGTTGTTGCATACATTATGTGGAACGCCGGCATATGTAGCTCCGGAGATTTTAGCTAAGAAAGGGTATAATGGGGCGAAGATTGATATATGGTCCTGTGGTGTTATATTGTTCGTGTTGAATTCGGGTTATCTTCCGTTTAATGATCGTAATTTGATGGTGATGTATCGGAAAATATATAAAGGGGAGTTTCGTGTACCGAAATGGACATCACCGGGTTTAAGACATCTTTTTTCACGGCTTCTTGATACGAATCCGATTACTAGGATTACCGTCGATGAAATTATCCAAGATCCTTGGTTTCGGAAAGGTTATAAAGAGATCAAATTCCATGAATATGATAATGATAATCTAACCAAAGGAATGGATCATGGAAACAACGAGGGCAGTTCCAAGTTATTGAATGCGTTCGATATCATCTCATTCTCTTCGGGGTTCGATTTATCTGGGTTGTTTAAGGATTTTGACAACTCGGTCGCGGTGGAAAGTGATCGGTTTATTACGGCCGAGTCACCGGAGAACGTTACGAAAAAGATCAGTGAAGTCGCAACCAAAGAGGGTCTAACGATGAGGAAAAAAGATTGGAAATTAATGTTGGAAGGGCAAAATGGGAAACTACTCGTCGGAATCGAAATGTATCAGTTGACGGAAAAGTTGGCCGTGGTGGAAGTACGGTCGTATGAAGGTGTTTGGAAGAATAAAATTCAGCCGGAGTTAAGTTCATTGGCTTACCTACCGGAAGCAAGTGTATCGGGTAATATTAATTAAAACCGGCCCGACGATTCCGGAGGGTAGCCGAAGTTTTCGTACCCGTATCTTTCACGTCGGCAGTTCCTTGGCGTGTCCGTCTTTATTTGCTGTTGCTGAAAAAGGAGTTGTACGTGTGAATAAATATTTTAAATAAAAATATAGAAATATACATATAGGGAGAAATTAATAAGCCGGGTTATGTTATAATTTTTTGTCCGGTTTATTATTTCAAATTTCTCTTCTCATTTCTTTCCACTTTAATTTTTTGTCTTCAGTTTTGATTTAATTTTTTAACCCAATTTTTTTTGAAAAAGGTTGGCAATCTGTTACGGCCTTATATTATTTTTGTAAAATTAAAATATTTAGGTAATATATCCTTGACGAAAAATGGAACAATAATTCTTTAAGATAGTGACACATCTGTTACATTTTTGGCTATATTTTGACATTAAACATCAATTTTTAGTAATTTTCCTTGGTTGAGAATTGAGAAGTGCCCCATAAGAAAAAGAAAACAATGGCAAGGTTATTCAACTTTCTTAATAATGCCAAGTAAGTAGAACCAAAAGGACAAAAAGCAAAGGAATTTAAACGAATTGGTGATGAATCTGATGACAAAATCACACCCCAAAAAACTAAAATTCCCGTTGATTAATCTAGATAATGCATTTCATATCTGTGACACTAATAATTAATTAATTTTTTACGAAATTAATTGATTAAATTATTGATTAGAGTCGGTTCATTAATTATGAATTAATAATGTAAGAACAAGATTAGAAAATCAAATTTGGTGGTATAATTAGTCATTAGAGGCTCATCACCACTAATATACATTACTTTAATGCTTAATTTCATTTGGCTAATTATGGCCAAGGAATGTTAATCTTACCTCACCTTGTGTACCTAAAAAATTCTTAATCATTGTTTATGTTATAGTAATTTTTATACGTTAACGACGTGCGGTAGTTAAAAATCTAGATAATGACAACTTAATCTATTTTAATTAGATGGGTTTAAGGCCTTTTCACAATACTCACTTTATAGTTAAGACCCTGGTTAGCAATTTAGAATTCGATAAATGTTACGCAGATTTGTAAAAATAAAATCCGGTTAAAAATTTGGTCACCGACCTGTAATTCGAACGATAGTAATTCCGAACGATATACGTACGTGTGTAATTTATTTCAAAAACACTAGTTCGACACTTAAAAATCTAGCAACGTTAAATTATATGAAAAGATCTTTTTAAGAAAGTATTTAATTCACGCATGTAAATTGTCTTTGCATTCAGTACATGAGCTAAAATTCTAATAATGAGAAAGCGAAGAAGAAGTTTTCTTCTACGAAGGGCTCGACAGAGCAAACTAATATATGGATGTGCCAAACGTGTAGATTGAAGTCACACACCACCCACTTCTACCTAATTTGATCCATATATATATATATATATATATATATATATATACTGTTACTTCCGATCACATTCCATGAATTTAGTTTACTGTGCTGTAGCTGTGAATAAGCCATCAATTCATTCGGATGTGTGGTATTTGTGCTTACTCAATTGTTACTGTTGCCTGGCTGGTCAAGAAGGTTAGACCTGTCACTTAGTTTACCCTACCAAGTTTACAAACTGAATGCATGCTTTCACATCGACAAGAAAGGAGAGCGTGTTTTTCACGTTAAGTACGAACTACGGTAGAATGCATATCTATGCACATTCCTACCTAGTCACCTTAATCACAGACAATACCGGTAGAATACACATTAATGCATATCCATACATATTCCTACCTAGTCACTTTAATCACATATAACACCACGGTAGAATGCATACTAATTCATAACCATGCACACTCCTACCTAGTCACCTTAATCACAGATAACACCACACTACTAGCAAGCAATAAATAGTTATTGGGAGATATTTATTTTTATTTTTTATTGAATAATATATGAACGGCTCCTAATGCAATAAAATTACCAAGTGTAAATATGTAATTAATGAAATTGTCAAATAAGTAACACCATTACTAGTGGGGCTCATACCAATTCATACATGACAAACAAATCTTAAACGGTCTTAACCTTCGGATCGATTAAATGGTATCCCTCTTTATAAATTTATATAATTTTTTTTTCCTTTAAATCAAACGACATTAAACATTTATGAAAATAAATACTTCTTCCTTTCCATAAAAATACAAAAATTAAAAAAGTGAGAGACCCATTTTTTATTCCACATAGTCTATTTATGTATGGGCTTTGCCTCTTGTGTGAAAGGTTTGGGGAATTGACTAGCTGATCATAAAAAAAATGGAGTTGATGTCCAAAAATATGTTGATGGTTATATTTTTGGATTAAACCTCCTTGTGGGTTGTTGAATGAACCATAGACGCGATGATAAAGTCTTGATTAGATTAGTAGAAAGAGTGTTTATCAGACACTTCACATTACATAGCAGAGAAATCTCAAGGAGACGTTGTTGTCCAAGTAAACTGCAAGAAAAAGTAGTAAAGAGTGGATAAGGGAAATCTTTGCTTTAATTTTGTGTCCCTTTAGAGTTAAGCTTAGAAGAAAAAAAGACGATTTCGTACAGGAATTCAAATTTGTGTGGGGATCAATTGTTTGAATTACTCTCAAACCTAATACATCACAAGTCATAGGAGGCCCCATACTTAGCCTTTTATTTTTATTTTTTTTGAATGGTTCTAAACACACCAAAGTAAAACCCGAAATTTTCCGTATGAAATTTTTGTGGGCTTAATTTGATTTGTACTGTGAATATCATGAATCGCTAATTTCCGACTAATCAGAATAGTTTGGGCTGTTTTTATATTTTTATCCCAGTCCATTGGGCTCAATAGTAAGACAATCTAAGAAACATTTGATGGGAAGAAGATGAACCAAATATGCCATGTATCATTATGTTCTATGTTCTATGTTATCTATAGCTCTCTTAAGACAAAACACAGTTCATAGACAATCATAAATTCGATGTTTTTACAGTAACAAAAGGTTTAAAACATTCCTATAGAGTGAATCAAACATTGCAGAAACTAGGGCTGTCAAGCCCGACCCAGACCCCGCCATCCAACCAGCACCAACCTGTTTTGACCTGACCCGTACCCGACCCGTCAATAAACGGGTCGGGTACGGATGATAATTTCCTTCATCCGTCTTCTGGCGAGTCGGGTACGGGTGATATCATCTCTCACCCGACCCACCCGCCCAACCCGTAAAAAAAAACATCTTTCCTAGCCTTTGGATTATTTACCCTTGTTTAATCTGAACCGTTGATCCGTGTTGTATAAACCATTTGAGGCTTCGGCCGTCTCGACCTAAGTCTCTTCTTCACTCTTCAACTCATTTCTAAGGGCTAACTTCTAACTCATTTCTAATTCATTGTTCCTCTGGATCCCTACCTCTTTCAAAAAAATAAAATCATTTGAACAAAGTTTTAAAATTGTTCAGATGAAAACCTATGTTCTCCATCATTGTCTGTTGCATCTGTTCGATTGAAAAGAAAAACCTAATACCCTAACCCTAGATTTACTCAAAGCAGATATGATATTTGATGTTTCTGCTGTAGAACAAGACGAACCAAGCAAATAACTTTGAGATCTGAAACTCAGTAGTCTCGTCTAGCTCATAGAAGACCATGGCTAGAGAGGGTTCGTTGTTGCCTGAGTGAAGAAGAAACCAATGAAGTGAAAATGGTGATGCTGTGAAGATTCATTTCAAACAAAGAAGAGAGGTAGTGCAACAAATGGAACTAAGAGATGGGTTTTGATTCTGTGTTCAAGATCAACGAGAAATGGATTGCAAGAGATATAAGAAGAAGGGGTACCAGGATTTTGCTGATGTATTGGTTTCATAAATGAAGAAAGTTGGGTTGATTATTGAGAGAGTAGTTGGTGTTGCAGAAGAGTTTATAAAGGTGGATTTTTTTGCTTTATCCTTTTTGGGATCTCATTAATTTATGTTATTCATGTGAAGATGTATTGGTTTTATCTTTGTTGGAATGAGAGAATTTGATTTTCCTTTGGTATTTAGTTTGGTGGAATTGTGTATGTTGTGTTTTGTAGGTGGCAGCTCCTATGGAGACATTGGGAAGGGCTGCAGCGGAATTGGAGATAAAGAATCTAACATACATAGGTATGGATGCATTCTTTTGCTTACTGCTTACGCATTAGATTTGGGTTCATCTTTGAGTACTTTGTTTTACTAGTATATGAGTGGCAATGTATATGGTCAAGTGTACTTTGTATGTGATTGTGTTAATAATCTTGGTGTGAACGTTTCCGTTGTTTCAATCACTTGATTTATGGAATCGTGAGTAGTTTTATTCTCGCGTCTGTTATTTGATTTGCTTTTACCAGAGGTCTTCAGCTCCTTTAGAGCATTTTTCAAAAAACAAATTACTTTTTGTTGTTGTTCATATTCTAGATTAAATTGTAGTATTAACCTGAAGCTTGCAGGTTAACAAGACCGACTCTGGTGTAACACTAAGGTTTGGGAACAAAGAGTTTAGTTAAAAATATGTATTGGTTTTTTCATATTTTTAATATCATGGGCGGTGCTTTTATTCCAATTCTGGAAAAGAAAGAACTCAGCACTTTTATTCAGGTAACTTCAATACAAAAAAATTCTCTCATCTCTTTATACCCTCTCATATTAGTGCTAAAGACCTCAATCACTTACTATGGACAGATGGCAAAGTTCAGTGGGAGCGGATCAAGGATGTAAATTTTCTGATACTGAAAGGAGTTCTGCTCCGACAAAACGAAAGAAAAAGAAGCATTATGAAGGGCTGAGTGGTTTGGACATCTACTGAGATTCAGAAATGATGCAATGGTTATCATGAGTATTATTTGTTTACAATTGCCATTTGAGTTGGCTTATGCTCATCTATACGAGGTTATGGAATCTGATACTTTGAAGTAAGAATCGCACTTTTGTTTTATCTTTTTAATTATGATAAGTTAATGTAGCTCCAATAATGCTATGTCTAGCATCCGAGCGATGTACAACTAACATATCTCTTTCAAATGTAAGTTACAGAACTTTTATATGACTTCAGTTGAGAACAAATTGATTGACAGGAAAATTAGAACATTGTGTTGCTAGACAACAATCTGGAAGGGTGACCCGCACCCGACCCGTCCTACGGCGGGTTGGGTGCGGGTGAATACTTCAGTTACCCGCCAACTGACGGGTTGGGTGCGGGTGGGGCCAAACCCGACCCACCAGACCCGATGTGCAGCCCTAGTAGAAACCGAACTGGTGGAGGTGTGATAGACACATTTTAGTGTCTAATTTGCACCTTAATTTCTAGTG
>JAJJMC010030067.1:555041-571894 GCA_023531435.1 Papaver californicum
AAGTTCGAGAATCGAACCTTTATTTACCACTTCTAAAATTACATCAAGGTGCAGTAGCTTTGGATCATTCCTAATGCTGAATTTTGTAGAGCATATGTTTGAAGGAAATTTTAGGCTTAGACCCAAAAAAATTATATTTCTTATTCACAAACCCAAAATATTTCTTAGTTTTTGTGAGACCTATAACTATTCGAAATTATATAAAAAAAAGATAACAAGACACAAGTACCCATAATATGTTTTACTTGTATAACAAAGAAAATAAGGATTTTCTCTCTCATCAATAAAGTGTTTGGATAACTCCTTATGCATCCTATTTTTTCAGGGGTATAATTGACAAACAAACTAGAATATAACATATCTAAAAATCCGTGTCGTGGAATTTTATAAATTTTATCTCGTTGGAAAGCTTTTAAAGTGATCTACACAACGAGTACAAATAACAATATCAAATTTAGATTTTTTACGAAAAAAATCGGAGGTGTTTATCCTTTTAGGCACAAATTTCGAAAATTGGATACATATCCATTATGCAACCACCACAAAAGATGCATAACACATTTGCAACCATATTTTGGTTTATGCATCCACTAATTTTCCTTTGCAACCACTAGAACGATGTATATGTCTAAAAATATCATTCCAACGAAAAAAAAGGATGCATAACGAATTATGGAGCCACCACAAAGGATGCATAACCGTTTATGCCGTCATATTTTGGTTGATGCATCCACTAATTTGGTCATGCAGCACTAAAACGATGTATATGCCTCAAAAATAACATTCCAACAAAAAA
This sequence comes from Papaver californicum, assembly GCA_023531435.1. Lineage (NCBI taxonomy): Eukaryota > Viridiplantae > Streptophyta > Magnoliopsida > Ranunculales > Papaveraceae > Papaver > Papaver californicum. The sequence goes on from JAJJMC010030067.1 coordinate 555,838, forward strand.
AAGATGTATAACGCGTTATGCAGTCAGTTTTCTCGATTGTAAAATAGGTTATGCATCCATTTTTTGGTTGATTCCAGTGCAAACAAATACAGTTGATGCATAACGCGCTATGCAATAATTTTCACGGATGCATAACAAGTTATGCGTTCATTTTCTCGTATGCATAATAGATTATGCAGCCATTTTTTTATTTGACTGCTAACAAAAAATTGCATAATACGTTATGCAGTTATTTTCTCGACTGCATAACAGCTTATGCATACATTTTGGTAGATGCATAACATGTTATGCTGCTATTTTTTGGTTGATTTCAGTTTAAACAAAAAAAATTGTTGCATAATGCGTTATGCAACCATTTTCCCGGATGCATGGCAGATTATGCAGCCACTTTTGTTGTTGCATATTATGCAAGCATTGTTATAACTGCATAGCATACTATGCAAACACTATAAAAAAACAAACTTATAAAAATCTTTCGATTACAAAGAATGATAAGTCTTACGATTACAATATCAAGAGTACAATTACAAACAAAAATAAGCCATGTACCATGTAAGTGTAGTTTGAAGACCATTTAGAACACTGATTTATCACTTATAATGGAAAATATATGAATCCTGTAAATGAGATGGGGGAGAGTTTCAAAACCAAAAATGAAGTTATCAAGGCTTTTGTTTGGCATGAGCTGGTAAATGAGTAGCTTCTCTTCATCTCTGATGCATAAACCAAGGAGCCTAACGAAATTCATGTGTTGGATGTTAGCCACTAATGAGACCCCATTCTTAAACTCTTGTACACCTTGTCCAAAGTTACTAGAGAGCCTCTTTAATGTCATTTCTTGTCCATCTGGTAGCATACCCTGTGTAGACATTAGCAGCTATGATATTAGACTCTAACATTTGGTTATAAAGTAATTTACATACAGTTCTTGGTATGACATCCACCTTTTAAAGATGTATGCACCTTTTCAGTTTGCTGCATAACTTGTTATGCAACTACTTTAATGTGCATAATTTGTTATGCAACTTTTAAAGATGACTGCATAACTTGTTATGCACCCTTTCAGTTTGCTGCATAACTTGTCATGCAACTATTTTAATATGCATAACTTGTTATGCACTTTTTAAAGATGACAGCATAATCTTCCATCAAAAAAAAATGATAAGTCAACTCACATATAATTTACAAGGTGCAAGACAGATGTGGAAAGGACCCTGAAATAAACTCACATATAGTTTACAAATGTCACCGGTACAATCCACAATCTATCACAAAGTTAAAGCATCTCATAATGTGTAACACAAGCTTACAAAAATGTTCATTTGAGGCATAAATGACTTATTCTGCAAGGACTATATAGTAAAAGATTTCATAAATTATGTAATTTAGTATTTGAAAAACCTGATAAGCCATTCTCAGAAGGTTCCTAGCTCCGTAATAGATCCAGACATCTGGGAGTTTATTGGAAGGGAAACCTCACCGGACTGCACACAAGGGAGCAAGGTGAGTACATAAACTAAATAGATCTTTTTAAATCACAAAATTATATATTTATTAGAAACAGAAGCAAAATAGAAATTGAGAATTATTTATTAGACTATTAGTGATACAAAGAATAGATGCGGCAAGGAGCAATAATGATGATAATAAGCCAATCACTTAGCACCATACAAAGACAAGCTTGAGAAATCAAGATCAGAACATGGATTACCTGATCGAATCGATGCGATTATTTTTTCTCCTGCGGCTGCATATGGAGTGACCAGTGGATGAAATCCGCATCCAGTCTATCCAAACGACGAATATGAGATTTCCATCCGCCATCTGGTATATCACCAGGTGAATTTGATATCCATGGCTAGGTTAGTGGACAAATTGGATGACGCAGTTGATATTCGTTGGTGGAGATATATGACCGATGGTGATTTTATAGTAAAATCTGTCTCAAAGGAAGAAGATGCATATTTTATATGGAGCTCAAAGTTACGTCTTAAGGTAAATTTCTTTATATCCTGTGCTGTTTTAAAGCGCATAAACATAAGTCTAATATGTTAAATAGAAAAGGGGTAATGGTCTTATAGCTCTTGTAGAATGTGTGGGAATGAAGAAGAGACTAGTGACCATTTGCTATCGCATTACAAAGTGGGCAGGCATGTTTGGAACTTGCTATCCATTCTGCTTGCAAGTATAAAGGAAGCAAGCGACAGTTTTCCTGGATTGTGATCTAATTGATATGTCAAGTCGTTGGGATTTAGAGGATAGTACCGAATCAAAACGTAACGTTCGATATCTGTTGAAGAACATATAAATGTTAGAATTAAAAATGGATTTCTTACTTAAAATTAATTTTGTTACTTAATATATTTTAAAGGGACCTAGGGTCACTAGTCCAAATTTGGGGTGGAAAAATTAAAGCCATCCATTTTCACTTTTTAGTGAATGAGAAACCTTTGGTTTGTCCCATATTGGGCAAACCAAGGAGGAAGTTTATCCTTATTACCACAAACGTTCTATATAAGGAAAAAGAACTAGTGGATTGGATATGGACTTAAGAAATGGACTAGTGGGCAAATGCACACATGTGCGGTGCTTCGCACCGAAGCACCGCGGGCCGTGCGGAGCTTGCGTGTGCTTTTGCGTGTGCTTTGGCGTGAGCCTTGGCATGTGCCTGCGAGTGCATACATGTACCCCTCAAAGATCCAACGGTTTTATATTTTTATTCTATACATTAAATATTTGATCGTTTTGTATTTATTAAAATTAAATCAGATTTAATAAACAAAATATTTTAATTAAATATCTCGAATTTAATATGTTGAATTAAATGATTTTTGACCGTTTGAAAAATCAACAGTCTTCTTCTTCTTTAAAAGAAAAATAAAAATCAGATTTTCATTTACTCCAGTCGTAGCCACTGACCTGACGACTTTTCCCCTCTTCTGGCTTTGTATGCGCACTAGTTTAATTTCATCTTCTTCTACTGTTAAGTTCACAACGGGCCAACTAGTGTTGCTAACTGGGTTGGTATCATGTGGTTTTATCCTGGATTCGATTTGTCATCTCTAAAGGTATATCAACACTTTTCTAAAGGTGTTAATGGCAGTCTGTTGAACAGGCGACTCCATCTCTCTGTGCTTGTGTGATTGTCTGAAGTGTGTTATCTGTTCTAACTCTTAACTATCTTCAAGCTTCTGTTTGGTTTGTTCACTGTTACAGGAATATTCTCCAACATTCTTAACTCGATATTGTTTAATTTCAAAATTTTACTTCTGTAACAATGGTGAAGACTGATGTTGACAGACCTCAGAAATTTTCTGGAAAGGACTTCAAGAGATAGCAGTCAAAAATGTTATTTTTCCTGAGTTTCCACATGCTAGATGATATGGTTCTGAAGCCGTTTGATGAGTCTCTGAATGAACCTGAAAAATTACAGGACTTAGAAAGTTGGAAGAGAAGTAATTATATGGCCAAAAATCATATCTTAAACTTCCTAGAAGATGCTTTATATGATTTTTACAATGCTAAGGATAATTTTAATGCTTACAATTTATGGACTGCACTACAAGATAAATATGAAGCTGAAACAACAGGAAGTAAAAAATTCCTGGTTGCACGTTTTCTGGAATATAAAATGATGAATGATAAATCACTGGTTGATCAGTTTCTGGAGCTGCAAAAAATTATTAATGAAATAATTGCTGAAGGAATGGTTATTGACGAAACATTTCAAGTTTCTGCTGTTATTGAAAAATGGCCAAATTCCTGGGCTGAATACAAGAGAAGACTAAGGCATGAAACAGGTGAAATTTCATGGTAGAATTGGGCAAGAAAATCCAAGTTGGAGAATTGTTGTGTTCAAAGGACAAGAATGTTTCTTCTACAAGAGACATGTCAAACAAAGCTCACGTTATCGAACACAAATTTGCAAATCTAAGTCTGGACCACAACAAGCGCAAGCCTGGCCCGCAAAGAAAAGGTACCTTTCAAAAACCAAAATCTGTTATTGGTAAAATTAAGAGAGCATGTTATGTTTGTGGTGTGTCTGGCCATATGGTCATTCATTGTAGAAAATGTAAAGATGCGAATTTTAAGAAAACAAATGTAAATTTAGTTGAAAGTAGTAAAAATGAGTTTTCTGGCACGGTGTCTGAGGTTAACTTAGTTACCAATGTCAGAGACTGGTGGGTAGAGTCTGGAGCTACCAAACATGTCTACGGAAGTAAAGACATGTCCACCTCCTATCAGACGGTAGGAGAAGGAGAAAAACTCTATATGGGTAATTCATCTGCAGCACAGATTGCAGGAAAAGGAAAAATTTCGCTGAAGCTATCTTCTGGGAAAATCCTCACATTGAATGAAGTTTTACACGTACCAGACATCTGCAAGAATCTCGTTTCAAGTGGTGTGCTAGATGATAAGGGCTTTAAGATTGTATTTGAGTCTTGGAAAGTGATTATCACTAAGGGAAAGGATTTTGTGGGAAAGGGCTATAAGGCTGAAGGCTTATAAAAATTATCTGTAACCTCTGTTGAAGTTAATAAAATTGATTCTTCTTATGTTGTTGTCTCATTGAATATCTGGCATGGTAGACTTGGTCATGTAAATTATAAATCAATGAACAAATTGGCAAACTATGGCTGCATTCCAAAATTAAATTTGGAATATGAACATAAATGTGAAGTTTGTGTAGAATCAAAATATGCAAAGAAGCCCTTTAAGAAAAATGTTCACAGAAATTCTAATCCCTTAGAGTTAATTCACTCAGACTTAGTTGATATGAAATCAATCCAAACCAGAGGTGGTAAAAAATGGTTTGTTACTTTCATAGATGACTGTACTAGATGCTGTCATATTTACTTGCTTAAAGGAAAAGATGATGATTTAGAAGCATTTAAATTATATAAATTAGAAGTAGAAAACCAATTGAACACCACAATTAAAACCATTAGATCTGACCGTGGAGGTGAATATGTAATCCCTATAGGAGACTTTTGTGCACAACATGGCATTATTCATGAGGTAACTCCTCCTTATTCACCACAATCTAATGGAGTGGATGAACGGAAAAACCGAACCCTTAAGGAGATGATGAATGCCATGTTAATCAGTTCAGGACTACCGACGAACTTGTGGGGGCCGTCCTCTCAGCTTGTTATATCCTGAACAGAGTGCCCCTTAAAGGATCAATCAAATCACCGTATGAATTATGGAAAGGCAAACAACCCTCTTATGGATACCTCAAAGTGTGGGGGTGTTTAGCCAAGGTCTCTATTCCTCCACCTAAGAGGACTAAAGTAGGACCTAAAACAGTTGATTGTGTCTTCATAGGATATCCCGAACACACCACTGCTTATAGGTTTATGGTTGTGAGTTCTGAAAACTCAGAAATTGGTGTGAACACCATTATGGAATCTAGGGATGCTACATTTTTTGAAAATGTGTTTCCGTTGAAATCTGAATCTCGCATGATATGTGATGATCCCCTTGATGTCCCTTCTTCTAGCCATATTTTACCAATAGAAGAAGATGAACCTGTTTATGAACCTAGAAGAGGCAAAAGACTTAGAATAGAAAAATCTTTTGGGCCAGACTTCATAACCTGTCTAGTTGAAACTGATCCACAAACCTATAAAGAGGTCATGACTTCGTCTGAAGCTCCATGGTGGAAAGAATCCATTATTAGTGAGATGGATTCTATTGTTCATAATTAAACCTGGGAGATAGTAGATTTACCACCAGGGTGCAAACCCGTAGGATGTAAATGGATCTTCAAGAGAAAACGTAAGGTAGATGGAACTGTGGAAAAGTATAAAGCTAGACTAGTAGCTAAGGGATATAAACAAATAGAAGGTGTAGATTTCTTTGACACTTATTCACCTGTCACTAGAATTACTTCAATTAGGATGCTAATTGCAATCGCTGTAATTCATAACCTAGAAATACATCTAATGGATGTAAAAACTGCGTTCCTAAATGGTGAATTAGATGAAGAAATTTATATGGACCAACCTGAAGGCTTTGTAGTGAAGAAATTTATATGAACCAAAGTGTGTAGACTTAAAAAGTCTTTATATGGCTTGAAACAAGCACCGAAACAATGACATAAAAAAATTGGATCATGTAATGTTCTCTAGTGGATTTAAAATAAATGAAGCTGACAAATGTGTGTACAATAAATCTATAAATGATGCCTGTGTGATTATATGCTTGTATGTTGATGATATGCTTATACTAGGTACAACCTTAGAAATCATTAATTCCATTAAGAACATGTTGAGTGAGAACTTTGACATGAAAGACTTAGGTCCTGCTGATGTAATCCTAGGGATAAAAATTAGAAAGGAGTCTAATGGATTCAGTCTTAGTCAATCTCATTATGTTGAATCAGTTCTTAAGAAATTTAACCAGTTTGATAGTAAACCAGTAAGTACTCCATTTGACCCTTCTTGCAAACTCAAGAAAAACAAAGGCAATGGAGTCTCGCAAATTGAATATTCACGTATCATAGGAAGTCTGATGTATTTAATGAACTACACAAGACCAGACATTGCCTATGCTATGAGTAGACTAAGTAGGTATACCTGTAATCCAGGACATGAGCATTGGGATGCACTTTTCAGAGTGCTGAGGTATCTTAAATACACTTTAAACTACCGTTTGAGTTATGAAAGACACCCCGCTGTTCTTGAAGGATACTGTGATGCAAACTGGATAGCAGACTCAGAGGAGTCTAAGTCTACGAGTGGATACATATTCACTCTAGGCTGTGGATCAATGTCTTGGAAGAGTTCCAAATAGACCTGTATCGCTCGATCCATTATGGAATCCGAGTTTATTGCGTTAGATAAAGCAGGAGAGGAAGCCGCTTGGCTAAGATGTTTTTTAGAAGACATTCCTCTCTGGCATAGGCCTGTGCCAGCTATATCTATACATAGTGATAGTCAAGCTGTAATAGCTAATGCTAAAAACAACAACTATAACGGAAAATCTATTCATATTAAGAGAAGACACAATTCTCTAAAACAACTAATCTCAACTGGCGTTATTTCTGTTGACTTTGTGAGGTCTAAGGAGAATATCGCGGACCCTTTGACGAAAGGCTTGTCCAAGGAGATAGTTAAAAATGCATCGAGGGGGATGAGACTTAAGCTCATAAATTAAAACTTGCCATGAAGGATACTCAACCTTGCTGACTGGAGATCCCAAGATCAAGGTTTTGAATGAGACAACTATTTTATGGCGGGTAAAAATTAAACACTATCAGAGAATTATTTTCTCTGTCCCTTCCCTATGGTGTAGACGTGATAGTGTGACTACATGTGAGGATGACTTATAGTAAAGTCTTAATGAGTTCTATAGTTTCAATTTAAGATTGAAATGGGGTGTAGCAGTTAACACTCTTGATAGAACTCACATATCTGAATGAGGAAGTGGGTCGCTTCCTATGAGAATTGAGATGATTCTCTAGAGCATTCCGAGAAACGGGATATGTCCAGGGCCAAAACGGACACAACGTCGTGAACTTAACAGCACTCTTGAGAGATATCTCGCGTAAGAAGCTATTGATGAATTACACCAAACCATGGCAGTTCAAGACATCGCGTTCACTGTCCATAAATCCGATACTTCTCACTAAGCAGAGGTTCAATTCCTTATGGACACCTATTGCTTAAGAGGTATTTCTCGTTTTCCGATTTTCTGATTTATCGCTTTCTTCATTCATGTGGGGGGATTGTTAGAATTAAAAATGGATTTCTTACTTAAAATTAATTTTGTTACTTAATATATCTTAAAGGGACCTAGGGTCACTAGTCCAAACTTGGGGTGGAAAAATTAAAGTCATCCATTTTCACTTCTTAGTGAATGAGAAACCTTTGGTTTGTCCCATATTGGGCAAACCAAGGAGGAAGTTTATCCTTATTACCACAAACGTTCTATATAAGGAAAAAGAACTAGTGGACTGTATATGGACTTAGGAAATGGACTAGTGGGCAAATGCACACATGTGCGGTGCTTCGCACCGAAGCACCGCGGGCCGTGGGCTGCGGAGCTTGCGTGTGCTTTTGTGTGTGATTTGGAGCGAGCCTTGGCGTGTGCCTGCGAGTGCATACGTGTACCCATCAAAGATCCAACGGTTTTATATTTTAATTCTATACATTAAATATTTGACCGTTTTGTATTTATAAAATTAAATCAGATTTAATAAACAAAATATTTTAATTAAATATCTCAAATTTAATATGTTGAATTAAATGATTTTTGACCGTTTGAAAAATCAACAGTCTTCTTCTTCTTTAAAAGAAAAAATAAAAATCAGATTTTCATTTACCCTAGTCGCAGCCACTGACCTGACGACTTTTCCCCTCTTCTGGCTTTGTATGCGCACTAGTTTAATTTCATCTTCTTCTACTGTTAAGTTCACAACAGGCCAACGAGTCTTGCTAACTGGGTTGGTATCATGTGGTTTTATCCTGGATTCGATTTGTCATCTCTAAAGGTATATCAACACTTTTCTAAAGGTGTACCTGAAAAATATCGAGTTAAGGGCAGTCTGTTGAACATGCGACTCCATCTCTTTGTGCTTGTGTGATTGTATGAGTTATGTTATCTGTTCTAACCCTTAACTATTTTCAAGCTTCTGTTTGGTTTGTTCACTGTTACAGGAATATTCTCCAACAATAAATATAATCAACTAGGTTGATTAAATTAGACCTAGCCGATTGTGAAATTAGACTTTTTACAACCCCATTTCATGTGGGGCTTCCGGTACGGAGCCAGAAACAATATGGACCGAGTATTTATTTTCATTTAATTATTATATTTTCTCTTTCGTTCCACTTTAGATGATAGTTTATGGTTATTTTTTTATTCCATATCATTTAATAGTTTTATATTTTTCAACAAAATTACCAATAATATTTTAATATTTTTTTACAACTATAATTTTATTTATAAACACACTAATAGCAATTGATGTCTAAAGATTTTTTTCAAGTGCATTGATAATTTCTTTTTCACATTTCTCTAGTTTTTAATCTTCGTAAAAAACGTATAAAACATTATTTTAAAATAGAACGAAAAAATATATAAAAAATATTTAATTATTTTTGCTTAACTACCCAACTAGTAGTATTATACTAGTAGCAAATTTTTTTGATTAAATCAATGTAATGCAATATTTAATTACACGTGTGTGACCAAAAATGTTTAAGCTGTCGACATTTGCAGTCATCCTCTCTTAAAATATTCACAAGAACAGCCATAACCACGAGAACAAATCTTTTTCTTGGTCTATAATCAAGGTGTCTCCATTGTTAATTGAATGCGTGTGTCTCATTTGTTTATTCATGTGATGCATTTTGATCTCAAAGAAATACATGTTTTTGTTTTATATTCTGGCGAAGATGCATTTGAAGAAGAAAACAAAAAATATCAAAGATTTTCTGAACTATTGTAAAGCTTATGTGCCTTTGTTTGTGTTTGCCAATAATAGTATCAAATATCGTGCAATTTGCAATATTTGTAAGCACTAAGACTCGAGCTTTATCCACCCGGTCATTGTCTGTTTCGAACTTATAATTATCTTCAAAAATGCGATAGCTCCATTCTCTCCAGATTGTCCAAAGAATGGCTGTCGGAATGAGATCCCAGTGTTAGGAAATAAAGTAGGAACGACACATGTAAGATGATTAAGAAAGAAGCAGTGAAATTAAAGAAGTATGAGAAGCATGCAATCAAAACCATAATAAAATAATAGGACGGGACGTAAGTGACAGACTGAGTGAATTTCTGCACAGCTGACACGTATGATCGGGAAAGTAACAGCATTAAATGCATATTGTATGGGAAAGTAAAGTAATAATTACTTTACTGACACATAAGGTCGGGACATACATCGGTATTCAAGGAGGAAAGAGCAGGTGTAAACCATGCAACGAACGCACCACGGATTTCAAGGGATGAAGAACACGTGTAAATCATGCAAAGAGCGCACCAAAGAGAAAACATGATCTGTCAATCTTACAAATATCCCGATAGTAATATAATAAGAAGAACGACAATAGATCGGGACAAGTAAGGCTCGTTACTATGACTATAAATAAAAGAGAACATTCACTGGGAAAGGGGAGGAGAAAAAGGAAAAAAGGAAAAGAGAAAAAGAGATTAGAAGAAGAAGGTTTATTAGGTATGATAAAGGATTCATTGAAGAGAAACTATGAATCTATGTAAATTCCTTAGGAAATGTATATGGAATTGTATCTTGGATCATATTTCTGATCTGTCCTCCATTAAATCATAAAAACGTTTATTAAATTGATATGTCTTTGAATGATTCTATGTATCAGCTTATTATGCAATTTTCAAATTATTGGTTGTTAATGTCAATGTGAAAACCGACATAAACAATTTGGCGCTAGAAACAGGGACTGGGTTAAAGGATTTATCCTACCTGTTCTTTAAAAGGTGAATTTGATGCTGCATTAAAAATGAAAATGGTATTCTAAAAAAAAAAACAGAGATTTATACAGTTTTTCTCGAGTATGTTTAAATATTTGGTCATAAAACATATTTTTAGAAGATGATAAAATTAGCTTCTGTCACTTTATTTTCCTTTAAGTAATTTATTTTAAGATTAGTTGGCTAACTTTTCAAAATTTATTAGAAATCAAGAGGAGAAAGTTAGCTACCAGCAAATCCAGAAACAAAATGTCACAAGCAGACTCTGCAAATCAAGGCAGTAATGATGAACAAACTTTAAGATAAAGGGAAGTTGAGAGTGATTCAGACCAACAACAGAGTAATGTGGGAAATCATTCACCAATACAAGATCTAACACCAAATGCTTTATCGCAAAATCAGTTCTCGCATCACGAGAACTCAGGAAATAATGTTAATTACCTTCAAAATCTGATACGGGAAATGGATGAAATAAGGAGAGAACAGAGGATCAACCAAGGTAGAATTGAATTATTAACCAGAGAAAATCAAGCTTTAAAAGGTGCAATTCGACGTGAACAGAAGCAGGCTGCAACAAGATCACCAAGTCCAGAAGTAATTTTAGAAAGACGAGTACCAAGAAACGAAGGAGAAAATCATGATCAAAGGATGGTGTTAGCTGGATCGTCATCGCGAGCCAGAAGACAGAGAGAAAACCAGGAAATCCAACGTACACAATGGCAGAAATGTATTGAAGCCATGGAACAAATGAAAGAGGAAATAAAAGGACTGAAAAATAAAGAAGGAGGAAGAATAGAAGAAGTGCTAAAAGAGGCTAGGCGTACACCATTATCTCAACGTTTAACAAGTGTTCCATTACCCAGAGAGTACAATATCCCTGTATTTGAATGTTATGATGGAACAAAGGATCCAACCTCACATTTGAAATATTATAATCGAGTAATGTCACGATGGGATGGCCATGAAGCAATTATGTGCCGTTGCTTTCCTTCAAGTTTAACAGGTTCAACATTATTATGGTACGATAGGTTGCTTGAGAGCTCCATTGAGTGCTATTCACAATTAGTGAGGAAATTTCTGGAAGCATACATGTACAATAAACCAGTTGATTCAGGAATAGCTAGATTATATTCTCTTACATCATGGCCAGAAGAGACCATAAGATCTTATACTGCTCGATCGCATACAGTGTGTCAAGCAATTGGAGATGTTGATTCAAGCACTGCAATAAATCATTACAAATGGGGAATCGCTGATCGGAGATGTCAGCTTTTTATTGAGATCCATCGCAACAATCCTAAGACTGAGGGGCAACTCAGAGAAATAATAGAAACATGTGCAAGGTTGCAAGATGTCCAGGAACAAGATCCAAGAAGCATTTCACGAAATCAGGAAAGCATGAAAAGGACAAACTCAATTGATGTGTCAATAGAACAGAAAAAAGAATTTCCTCATAAACCAGAATCTAAAGAATCAAAGCGCCCACGGCAAGGGGATAATAAGGCATTTGTGCAACGATTTCAAGAAAGAGTGTTCACAAAGCTTAATATCTCATACACCGAACTTTTGGATATCATAAAAGTTAAACCAGATTTTCAATGGCCATCTTCAAAAGGCAATCAACCTGAGTTTACTCAGCGATCAAAAAATTATTGTGGTTACCATTGTTATAAAGGACATGCAACAGAAAATTGTAGGAATTTTATTATCTTGGTACAAAAAATGATAGATGCAGGAGAGTTAAAAGAATATGTTCAGAGGACCGAACCAGAAGCGAGACCTGATAAGGCAAAGCAGTACATATCCCGTACAATGAGCGTACCATTGATGTAATATCGTACTCAGAAAAGAGAGATACTGACGTAAATATTGCGATCAATAAAAAATTATGTCGAAGGGTTCAAAACCATGAAATTTTCAGAGTATCGGGAAGAATAGCAGAAGCTTGGGAAGACTGGATGGCATCCCCTCTAACTTTCTCAGCACGAGAAGTAAATCAGGAGGTCGAGATGCACAACGATCCATTAGTCCTTACATTACCCATGGCAGGGTGGAATGTTAGAAAAATCCTTATAGACGGGGGCAGTTCGCTGAATGTTTTATTTTATAGTTCATTTTGCAAGATGGCACTAACAAAAGACCAATTAATTCCATCCCGGTATACAATTTATGGATTCAATGGAATGGCCTCAAGACCGGAAGGAGATATAAACTTGCAAGTATCAGTCGGACCAATCAACATCCTAACAAAATTCAGTGTAGTAGATGCTCCGTTACCATATAATGCAATCATTGGCAGACGATGGGTACACCAGTTGAAAGGTGTAATTTCCACTTATCACCAATATCTGCGATTTCCAACACCGCAAGGAGAAATGGAGATCAAAGGGGATCAAGATGATGCAAAGTTCTGTAAAATGGCGGAGGTAAGAATGCACGAAGAACAGGAACAACAACAACAACAAAGAAAGAAAAACCGAAGGGCCGAAGGGAAAGAAAATGAAATTAATCAATACTTGAGAAGAAACCTTGAACAAAAGTCAGCAAACAAGTTAGGAGAAAGCAGTAACGGTCAAGGAAACTCCATAAATCAACAACATGAAGAACTCCAATAGCAATTAAAGGGAATTCCAACTCTAATTGGGAATCCAAAACTAATTTTCACTTCCATAGAAGAAACTAAAATTGTAAATATTGGAACTGCGGAATGGCCCAAGCAAGTGCAGATTGGAATCATGATGAAAGAAGATATGGAGCAAAGTTTAATCAAATTACTCTCTGATTTTGTAGATATATTTGCATGGAAAATGGAGGATATGCCCGGGATAGATCCAAATATTGTACAACATGAATTGCGAATACGTCCTGATGCTACACCATTTCGTCAACGGATACGCAAGGTTGCATCGGAATATCACGATCCTGTTGAAAAGGAATTAACAAAGCTTCTAAATGCAGGGTTCATTCGAGAAATGCGATATCCAACATGGATTTCTAACATGGTGATCGTACCAAAAAAGAACGGTGGAGTCAGGATCTGTATAGACTTTACCAATCTAAACAAAGCTTGTCCAAAAGATAGCTACCCACTTCCTAATATTGATCAATTAGTAGATGCAGTAGAAGGTCATGAAGCATTATCTTTCATGGACGGTCAATCGGGATATAATCAAATCGCACTTGCTGAAGCAGATCAGGAACACACATCATTCTTTACTCCACGGGGGCTTTATTGCTATACACGGATGCCGTTTGGATTAAAGAATGCAGGAACAACATATCAGCGTTTAGTTGATGCAATTTTCAAACCATGGATCGGACAGATATTAGAGGTTTATGTCGATGATATGTTGGTAAAGAGCAAACTATCAATTAACCATTTAAAAGACCTTGCTGAAATCTTTGGTGCGTTACGGAAGTACAAAATGAAGATTAACCCAGAAAAATGTATTTTTGGTGTTTCATCGGGACGTTTTTTGGGCTATTTGGTTATAAAGAATGGAATAGAAGTTGATCCAGCTAAGATCCAAGCAATAACAGATATGCCATCACCCAACAGTATTAAAAGTGTACAGAAGTTGAACGGATGTCTAGCTGCTTTGAACAGATTTATTGCCAGATCATCAGAAAGATGCAAACCATTCTTTGAAATACTCAAAAAGAAAAATAAATTTGAATGGAACGATCAGTGTGAACAAGCATTTCAAAGCATAAAAAAGCATTTAGCCACTTTGCCAGCATTACAGAAGCCAGAACCTGAAGAAATACTAACATTGTATATATCGGCAACAAAAGATGCAATCAGTGCAGTAATGGTGCGGACCAATGAAAAGATAGAAAAACCAATATATTATATCAGCAAAACCCTTAATTCGGCAGAAAGAAATTATACAAGAATCGAACAACTCATCTTATCATTAGTCTTTGCCACACAAAAGTTACGTATTTATTTTCTCATTCATTATATTCGGGTCCCGAGCAAGGCACCGTTACAATCGGTATTGAAGAATACAGGAAAAGTGGGAAGAATCGCTAAATGGAATGCCCAGCTAGAACAATTCAATATAATTTATGAGTCACAAACCGCTCAAAAATCTCAGGTTTTAGCTGATTTCCTTGCAGACTTCCCAATTGAAGAAGAATATGAAATCCAAGGACTACCTGGATGCGAGGAAGAGGACCCACAAGATATTCTGGACTCGACAAGCTCTCAAAGATGGGAAGTCTTTGTTGATGGATCCCGAAACAAAGAAGGAGCAGGAATTGGCATTGTACTTACTACACCAATGGGAGATCGAATGATTCATTCTTTCCGTTTTGAATTTGAAGAACATACAAACAACATAGTAGAATATGAAGCTGTGGTCCATGCTTTGAAACTTATCATTGAATTGGGAATTAGCAATGTTCGACTTACGAGTGATTCGCAGTTGGTAATTCGGCAGCTTGAACTAAGATATCAAACACTTGATGTAGATCTAGTGTAATATAAAAATCTTGTTCAAAATCTGGCAAGCCAAATCCCAAATCTTACTTTACGGCATTTATCTCGAGAAAAAAATCGACATGCTGATGCTTTAGCATTCATTTCTTCCATGTTAACTGACTCAAGTATGACAGCACTAAAGATTGGGAGAATCTATGAACCTTCAATTCAGATAAAAATGCTTCATAACATGGAAGAAAACATAACAGAGACAGTTCATGATCCTACACTACAAAATATTCCATTTTTACCTCAACAAATAGGTGATCAAACAAGTGAACCAGATTGGAGAATTCCGATTCATCAATATTTACAAGATAATATATTACCTACCAATTCTCAAGAAGCAAGAAAAATTCAACTCAAATCAAACAATTACCAACTTCGAAATGGAATTTTGTATCGAAAATCATTTCTCGGACCGTTAGCTCGATGTTTATCCCAACAGGAGGGAATTCGGATACTTAAAGAGATACATTACGGAGATGCAGGAAACCACAGTGGAAGACGATCACTTGCATTAAAGCCAAAACTCAAGGTTATTATTGGATATCCATGCAAAAGGACTCAGACAACATGGTACGAAGATGTGAGGAGTGTCAAAGATTTGCAAAAAAGATTAAAGCACCAGCTACCGAACTCAATTCTATACTCAGCCCATGGCCATTTGTAAAATGGGGAGTAGATATTGTTGGTCCGTTAGTTGAAGGAACTAAAAAGAGACGATATCTAATAGTGGCTACTGATTATTTCACCAAGTGGGTAGAAGCGAAAGCATTGGCTCGAATCCGAGATTCTGATGTATTTACATTTTTATTTGAAAATATTATATGTAGATTTGGAATACCAGCAGCCATAGTTTCTGATAATGGGCAACAATTTCAAGGAAAAAACATTGATATGTTGTTTGAGACGTATAATATTCAACAATACAGATCCACACCATTTTATCCCCAAAGTAATGGCCAAGCTGAATCCACGAATAAAACAATAACAATGAATTTGAAGAAAACACTTGATGGGTATCACAAACGTTGGTGTGAACAATTGCATAACACTTTATGGGCTTATTGATAGACACATTTTAGTGTCTAATTTGCACCTTAATTTCTA
>JAJJMC010030069.1:0-11002 GCA_023531435.1 Papaver californicum
ATGGAAGGATTATTTGTACTTAATTAATCAATTTGTAAAAAGGATAGATCAAAGATGTTAAATTTGAGTAATCATATATATCGTATAGAAAAGATTTTATGTTTGGCACAGAGATGATTTTATAAAATCAATACAAAGATGTTTGGGTGTTACTCGATTTCAACTTTAAATTGATATGTGAGAATATGATTGGTTGTTTAGTCAAAAAGATTTTTTGGCCTAAACAATTTGGCGCTAGAAACAGGGACGATTAAAGGATTTATCCTACCTGATGAAGGAAAAAAGGTTTTAATTTCAAAAATAAGTATGCTTATTTGACATGAAAAATGTTTGAAAAGATAGTTAAGAATAGGAAACGAAGGATTTTATGAATTAGGAAAAATCAGATTTGTAATGGGAAGAATTCACAATTAAAGCAATAAATAGGATCTCTTATGATTTTGATGTATAAGAGTTCATTTGACCGATTTTCTGAGATATTTTTAGATATCAAGCAAGGAAAGCAATCAACAAGGCGAAGAATAGTTAAGAAACAACAGGATCTGAAAATTATGTCTCAAGACGCTAATTCTGGGAACCAAAATGGTAATGAAGACTGGGAGAATAGACAGGAGGAAGGAAGAGAACCAGGACAACAGCAAAGTAACGAGGGAAATCATACCCCAAATCAAGAATTAACACCAAATACAGTGGTTCAGAATTACTCTTCAGATCATGGGATTTCTCAAAGAAGAACGCAGCAAATACAGGATTTATTAGAAGAAATAAATGAAATGAGAGAGGAGCAAAAAGCAAGCAACCATCGAATTGAATTACTTGCAACCGAAAATCAAGTTTTAAAAGATGTAATTCAAAGAAAGCAAAGACCAGTTGTGACAAAAATACGGAATCAGGAGGTAATGTCAAGTAGACAAATATCGAGAAGTGAACACCGGAATCCAGATCAAAGAATGGTCCTATTAGGATCGACATCTCGAGTAAGAAGGCAACAAGAAAAAGAGATTTTACGAACCCAATGGGAAACATGCTTGGAAACGATGGAACAAATGAAAGAAGAAATTAAAGGATTAAAAAATAAAGAGGGGGGAAGAATAGAAGAGGTATTGAAAGAAGCAAAGCGAACTCCGTTAGCACAACATTTAACATGTGTATCATTACCAAGAGAATATAATATACCAATATTCGAATGTTACGATGGTACCAAGGATCCAACGTCACACTTAAAGTATTATAATCGAGTGATGACTCGGTGGGACGATCATGAAGCAATCATGTGCAGATGTTTTCCATCTAGTTTAACAGGGACGGCATTGTTGTGGTACGACAGATTACCGGAAAATTCCATCCATAATTATGCACAGTTGGTGAGGAAGTTTCTTGAAGCATACATGTATAATAAACCAGTTGATTCAGGGGAGGACAAACTTTATTCATTGACATCTTGGCCAGAAGAATCGATCCGATCATATACAGCCAGATGGCATGCGATATGTCAGGTGAATTAGACCCAATAACAGCTATAAACCATTACAAATGGGGGATTGCTGATCGGAAAAGCCAGCTTTTTGTTGAGATTTACCGAAATAACCCAAAAACTGAAGGCCAGTTAAGAGAAATAATAGAAACATGTGCGAGGCTCCAAGACATACAAGAGCAAGGATCGAGAATCAATCCAAGAAGTCAAGGAAATACAAGGAGAACAAATTCAGTTGAGGAATCACCTGATCAGAAAAGGAAATTTCTCCCGACATTCGAATCAAGAGAATTAAAGCACCCTCGACAAGGATATGGTAAAAATTTCGCTCAGCAATTTCGAGAAAGAACGTTCACCAAGCTTAACATTTCATATTTCAGATTATTTAACATTTTGAAGAATCGGCCAAATTTTCAATGGCCAATAACAAAGGGAAATCAACCAGAGTTTACGCAACATTCAAAAGACTATTGTGAGTATCATAGCTATAAAGGGCATACAACAAACAACTGTAGAAATTTTATAGCCTTAGTACAAAGGATGGTCGATGCTGGAGAGTTAAAGGAATTTGTTCAGAAAATTGAACCAATAAAGAAACATGATGAAAGCAAGGCAATACGCATTCCATATAATGAGCAAACAATTAATACGATATCATATGCGGAAAAAGATAATACGGATTTAAATGTAGCAATCAATAAAAAACTGTGCAAGAGAATTCGGAACCATGAAGTCTTTAAAGTTCAAGGAAGACAAACAGAATTATGGGAAGATTCGATGGCGTGTCCTTTGACATTTTCTGCACAAGAAGTAAACCAAGAAATTGAGATGCATAATGACCCTCTTGTGTTAACATTATTGATATCAGGCTGGAATGTGAAGAAAATACTTTTGGATGGGAGCAGTTCGTTAAATGTGATGTTCTATAATACATTTTGTAAAATGGGTTTTAAAGAAGATCAGCTGATCCTATCACGATACATCATTTACGGGTTTAATGGAATATCTTCCAAGCCAAAGGGAGACATTGATCATCTTGAAGTTTCAGCTGGACCGATCAACATTTTGACAAGGTTTAGTGTTGTGGATGCACCATCACCATATAATGCTATAATTGGAAGACGATGGGTTCACCAATTGAAAGGAGTGGTATCAACATATCACCAATATTTGCGATTTCCAACACCGCAAGGAGAGATGGAGATAAAGGGTGATCAAGAAGACGCTAAGTTTTGTATAATGACAGAAACAAGAATGAATGAGGAACAGGAGCATCTACAACATAAAAGAAAAAAAGAACGAAGAGTTAAAGCAAAGGAGGAAGAAATAAGTCAATATTGAGAAAAGCATGCAAAAAATAAGACGGTAAATGAAAAAGGAGAGAGCAGTCAGAGTCAAGAAAATCAGGTAGTCCAACATCATAAAGGGACGATGTAGCAATTAAAGGGAACCCCAACTCCAATTGGGATTCTAAAACCAGTCTTCGCCCCAGTAGAAGAAACAAAAGTCATAAATATTGGCACTACAGAATTGCCCAAACAGGTGCGAATTGGGATGTTAATAAAAGCAGATCTGGAACAACAGTTAGTTAAATTGCTTTGTGAATTTGTAGATGTATTCGCTTGGAGAATGGAAGATATGCCGGGGATCGATCCCAACATCGTACAACACGAATTAAAAATACGTCCTGATGCAATTCCTTTTCGCCAACGGATACGAAAGGTCGCACCAGAATACCATGAACCAGTGGAAAAAGAATTAACTAAACTTTTAAGTGCAAGATTCATTCGGGAAGTACGATACCCCACATGGATTTCTAATATGGTGATTGTCCCGAAAAAGAACGGTGGAGTAAGAATTTGTATAAATTTTACTAATCTAAACAAAGCGTGTCCAAAAGATAGTTATCCGCTCCCGAACATCGACCAATTAGTAGATGCCGTTGAAGGACATGAGATATTATCATTTATGGATGGACAATCTGGATACAATCTGATAGCATTAGCAGAAGCAGATCAGGAACACACATCGTTCTTTACTCCACGGGGATTGTATTGTTACACCAGAATTCCATTTGGGTTACGGAATGCAGGAGCAACATATCAACGTTTAGTGGACGCGATATTCAAACCATGGATTGGAAAAACTTTGGAAGTTTATGTGGATGATATGCTAGTAAAAAGTAAATTATCGGATGATCATTTACAGAACTTGGCTGAAATTTTTGGTGTATTACGAAAATATAAAATGAAAATAAATCCAGAGAAATGTATTTTTGGTGTTACTTCAGCGCGATTTTTGGGATATTTGGTTACAAAAGATGGAATACAAGTTGATCCGGCGAAAATACAAGCAATAACAGATATGCCATCACCAAACAGTATAAAAAGTGTACAGAAGTTAAATGGGTGTTTGGCTGTATTGAGTAGATTCATTGCGAGATCATCAGAACGATGCAAGCCCTTTTTCGATGTACTTAAGAAGAAAAATAAATTTGAATGGAACGATCGTTGTGAACAAGCATTTCAAAGTATAAAATTACATCTCGCCACGTTGCCAGCATTGCAGAAACCAGAGCCAGAAGAAATATTAACTTTATACATAGCGGCAACAGAAAATGCAATCAGTGGGGTAATGGTACGAACAAATGAAAAGATTGAAAAACCAATATACTACATCAGCAAGACTCTGAATTCAGCAGAAAGAAATTATACCAGGATTGAACAACTAATTTTGTCAGTAGTATTTGCTACTCAGAAGTTACGCATTTATTTTCTTACTCATTACGTTCGTATATTAACAAAAGCACCATTGGAGTCAGTTTTAAAGAATACAGGAAAAGTAGGAAGAATAGCAAAATGGAATGCTCAGCTGGAACAATACAACATTATTTATGAAATACAAACTGCGCAGAAATCTCAAATTCTAGCTGATTTTCTGGCAGATTTTCCAATTGAGGAGGAATATGAAATTCAAGGACTGCCAGGGTGTGAAGAAGAAGAGCCATTGGATATTTTGGATTCAAATAGTTCACGACGATGGGAAGTTTTTGTTGATGGGTCGCGAAATAAAGAAGGAGCAGGAATAGGCATCGTGATTACAGCACCAAGGGGAGAACGTGTGGTACATTCATTTCGTCTTGAGTTCGAAGAGCATACAAATAACATAGTAGAATATGAAGCAGTGGTTCATGCTCTCAAACTCATTATTGAACTAAGAATAAGTGATGTTAGACTCACAAGTGACTCGCAGCTGGTAATTAGACAGATTGAGCTAAAATATCAAACGATTGATGAAGATTTGGAAAGATATAAAAACCTTGTACAAAATTTAACAAATCGTATTCCAAATATTGTTTTTCGACATTTGTCCCGAGAAAAGAATCGACATGCCGACGCACTTGCATATGTTTCATCTATGATAAATGATCCAACCATTAAAGCAGTAAAAATTGGGAGAATATATGAGCCATCCATAAGAGCACAAACATTAAACAGTATAGAAGAAGATAGTGCGATGGAAGAAATTGATGGCCCAGCAATACGGAGTACCCCACTTACATCGCAACAAGAAGATGACCAACCAAACGAACCAGATTGGAGGCTCCCGATACATCAATATTTGCAAAATAAAGTGTTACCAACAGATTCTAAAGAAGCAAGGAAAATTCAACTCAAGTCAAACAGTTACCAACTTCGAGATGGAATCCTTTATCGAAATTCTTTCCTTGGACCGTTATTTCGATGTTTATCTCAAAAAGAAGGATTGCGAATTCTTAAAGAAATACATTATGGAGATGCAGGAAATCACAGCGGAAGACGATCGTTAGCATTAAAAGCCAAATGCAAGGCTATTACTGGATTTCTATGCTAAAAGATTCGGAAAAAATGGTTCGAAGGTGCGAAGAGTGTCAACGATTTGGTAAGAAAATCAAAGCACCAGCTACAGAATTAAATTCAATACTTAGTCCATGGCCATTTGCAAAATGGGGAGTTGATATAGTTGGACCATTAGTTGAAGGAACAAAGAAAAGAATATATTTAATTGTGGCTACCGATTATTTCACCAAGTGGGTAGAAGCAAAAGCATTAGCACGAATCAGAGACACTGATGTTTTTACATTTCTATTCGAGAATATCATTTGTAGGTTTGGGATTCCCGCAGCAATAGTTTCTGATAATGGAAGACAATTCCAAGGAAAGAATATCGATATGTTATTTGAAACATATAATATTCAAAAGCATAAATCTACACCTTTCTACCCCCAAAGCAATGGGCAAGCAGAATCCACAAATAAAACAATCGCAACAAACTTGAAAAAAACATTGGACGGATATTATAAAAAGTGGTGCGAACAGTTACATAATACATTATGGGCATATAGAACCACAAGAAAAACTTCAACTGGAGAATCACCTTATCTTCTCACTTATGGAACTGAAGCAGTAATACCAACAGAGGTTATTTTACCTACAACCAGAACAGAAGCATGGGAGAAAAATCTTAATTCAGATCTTATGTTACAAAAATTGGATGACTTGGAAGAAAAAAGAGAGGTAGCACTCCAGAAGATGGAAAATTATCAAAGGGGATTAGCTCGAGAATACCATAAACGTGTAAAATCACGAAACTTTGTTCAAGGCCAATATGTCCTACGACAAATAACGGAATACCAAAGAGATAAAAATGCAGGAAAATTTGCACCAACATGGGATGGTCCATACATAATTCAAGCGTCAGCAGGACAAGGATCGTACTATCTCCAGAATATGCAGGGAGAAGTTTTACAGCATCCATGGAATGCACAATACTTAAAGCTTTACTATCCGTGAATAACAACGCGATGTTAACACAAAAGGCAGGTACATAGCCAACTAATTCAGTAATTACTTTTATAATTTAATCACTCCAGGAACATCGTATCTTGGAAAATACTGTAATTATTAATCAGAATTCCATTAATCTCGGAATATCATATACTTTGAATCCAAGAACATCATATCTTGGACAACACAATGATCATTGATCAAAATTCCATTAATCCCGGAATTTCATAATACTTTGAGCGCTCAAAATTACTCCAGGAACATCATATTCTGGATTGCGTTGCGATTGACGACACAATCATATACAAAAGGTAAACATCCTTAAAAAATTTCACTAACAACGAAATTCTTATAAAGAAGGAGTTCCTTATTATTGGTTTATCAATTTTCAGAGTACAGTTCGGGACCAACCCTGTATCTTACCCCTGGCTCGGGTTTGTTTCGTATGTGTGGGATCTCGAACAACATGATTTGAGGTAAAAAGTACTTCAATTCATGGTACTCGGAAAGTTATATGATAGCCAAAAAGATTACTTAATCAAATTCTCTTGTGCAGGGAATAACTTTGGAAAAACGTATTAAAAGGTTACAAAAGAAAATTCCTACAAGAACAGACAGAGTACAAGATGGTGAAGCAAACAACAGACGAAATTATAAAGAACATAATCAAGCATCGGGAAGACTGGGTCGCGATGGTGGAGGGGGAACTACAGGCACAGAAGCACGTTTAATGAGCACTGAAGGATCGGATTGTGCACGATCTAAAGCAGTGTTGAAGGATTTCGCAATTTTTGCTTTAGCATCCTGCCGAACCCAATGAACAAAGTCGCGCCCAAAGTTGACTTCTTTTTGAAGCTCTTCGATCGTTTGTTGATCTTTTTCTATTTGAGCAACAAAGCTTGATTTCTGATCTTTTTCTTCATTCAATTCTGTAGTTAATGATACAATTTCTTGTTCACGAGCTGCAATCTTGGAAAGCTCAACAGACAATTGAGCTTGTAAACTCCGAACTTTTGTTGCACCAAGAGACACCTTGTTTTCAGAAGTCCTTAACTCTTCAGTGATGTTTTTCACTGTATCATTCATTGTGTTGAGTTCAGTTTCTGCTTGAGTTGCTCGATCTCTAACTTCATTAAGTTTTCTCTCCAGTTCTGAAAATACAAGAAAATATTAGATAAATTTTATGGTATAATAAACCAAAAGATCAGGTATACCAAAAAAGTACCTCTAATAACAGATTTAAACTCTATTTCTTACAGAGTAAGCAATTTTACAATTTCTTGGTATTTTGACTCAGCTTTATTACGCCTCCAAGTGGCTAAATCAAAACTATCGTTCAATTGAGTTAGTTTTTCTCTAACCACATTCATCTCTTTGTAGATTTCCTTTGCATGATTATTCAATTGTACCATTCTACGATCGTACCTAAATAGGGTTTCCGAGTTTTCCACTGGCCCTAGGATAAAATTTAAATTCTTCATATAGATTAATAAAATAGAATAATAAGTAAAGAGGAGTGAAAAATAAACCTTGATTTTGATTCTGAAGAACTTCGATAGTTTGAAGTTGTTCTTGTTGTTGCTGATGTTGTTGTTGAAGCTGTTGGAATTGTTGAAGTTGTTGTTGGAGAAGATTATTTTGCTGTTTCAACTCATCATTCGCTTGTTGTAGTGTATCATTTCTTCCCTTCATTTTTACTGACTCGCTCTTAAACAGTAACCCCAACATGGTGGCTCGAGCCTTATAAAATTTATAACCGCTAAATAAGCAATCATTACCATACTGGAGTTGAGCCAAAGCTTGCTGTGGAAGTGAATATGATGAACTCTCAGCAACAGCTAAAACTTCAGTAAAGGAAGAAGGAGGATTCACAGGAAATGTTTGCTCAAGAATATCGTTCTTAGACCACGCATCCTGAGCTTCATCTATGGGGATCGCACCAAGAGAATCACGGAATCGAGACATGAAACAAGAATCAGACTTAACAATGTCAGGATTGGATGAAATATTTAGAAGCCCCCGAGAAAGAAACCATTTGTAAGCCTCTTCTTCATCACCGATTAAATTAAGACCTTCATCAGTTCTGACACTGGCAATTTGGTCAGAAAGAGATTGCAGAATGACAGGATCGGCATTTGGTGTTTCAGCATCGATCGCAACAGTAACAGGAGAAGATCGAACCAAAGTCTCAGTAGGTACGATCGGTTCTGAAGAAACTCCAGTAGTACCCTCGACTTCGATAGGGATCGAAACATTATGAGCGATCGTACCAGAAGGAGGAAAAGTTTCTTTTTCAGAACGATCAATATCATTCGATTCTTCAACAAGAGTGACATTGGTTCCAACATTCACATTTTCTACATCACCGGTCGGATTTATATCAGCATTATTCTTTTCCAACGAATTTTCTTCGTCAACATGAGTTACTTCATTCACTACATCAACAATATCTTCATCAATAACAACATCGTCTCCCTCTTCTTGAGGAAAACCATAAAAAACTCCTAACGTACCATTATCAGGTACGGGAATATCAAGCACAAAATCAAAAGGCAATGGAGAAATAATATTATAAAAATCGGTTGAAGTACCAGAAGGAGGTGCAATAATAGGATCGAACTGATCTGATACCCCAGTTTCAGCTGGGATCGAAGAAACGGGAATAGCATCAATAGGATCGGACTGATCCAATGGTAAAGAAATAACAGAACTTCTTTCTCCATTGTTTAAATTTGAAGTTATCCCTCCTATAACCTCAGTGGAAAGCACAAGAGTTCTGGACTTTTTCTGCTTTTTCTTTGCTGCAAGGATTAACTTCCGTTTTCCCTTACCTTCAACTATGGGCTCGACCCTTTGTCTACCCTCGACAATTTGAACACCGCGATCAGATGAAGGAAGAGGAACTCCGATATCCAAAGAAGGATCGACCTGAAACCAAAAAGGTTCAAACATTATAAGAAGATACTAAAGATCGATACAATATATCTAAAAGAATGGAATTTGAAATGAAAAATTCGAACCTTGTATTCAAATCTATAATCATCAAAGTTTAATCTCCATGGACAATAACTCGGGAAACAGTTTCGAAGATGTTGAATTTCATTATGGGGGATGTCACCATATACCCAAGGACCTTCAATCAAAATAGGGGTACGATACCATCTGTAATCGTGTTCCCGACGGATTCTTTCATTTGAAGGAAAATCAACTTTGGTATATGGAGCTATCTTAATTCTAGGGTCGTCAACCTCTCGAAGTAAGGGAAATCCTTGGGAGCATTTGCGAACTGGACTAACACTCCATTTTACAAAAAATTTAATAGTAATACCATCACCATAAGTATTCTGGAAATTCTCAGGTGTATAGTAAGCACGTTCAGAAGGATCGGGAGTATAGCAGGTAAGACGGGTGCGACCCTCACTGCGAAGAATACATTCATCGAGAATTCGCCACCAATTACCATTATATTGTGTGATGGATCGAGGTTGAGTATGAGGAGCTCTATTGCGAGTAGCAAGAACTATAAATTGGAAAGGATTTTTGTGTCATACAAAGGGAGACGAAGACCAGCTTCTAAGGCACCAGCAGAAATTAACAATCTGTGATGGCTATAATGAAAATTTCTCATAGAATCATATGTTAACATGTCGGAAGTATCATCAAAGAAAGAAACCTTAAATCCTTGAAGATTATGTGTCCTCTTAAATTCTTCGATGTCCATAGATCGAAAACTATAAGAAGACAACGCCCGTTTACTTTTAGGGGCAGGATTAGGAATGTCAGGGGTAGAATTACGTACGGTGCGGGGTGCAGCTGGGGTAGGAATACCAGGAGATGAATCACGGCGAGAGACGGCGTATCTCGAAGCAGTAGACCTACTTGATCTTCTGCTCTCACCTTGGTCACCAGAAGCATTAGACTTTCTATGAGGCATGATGTAAAATCTGAAGGAAAAGAAGCATAAGAGAGAAAAATTTAGCACAAAAAGAAATTATCTAGAAATCAATTATAACCATCATTTCGATCATGAAAAGAGAACATAAGTCAAGAAAAAATTACTTACATGAAGAAAAGAAGTAAACAAAAGTCAGATCAAAGTAAAGAAGGAATCAACTGATAAGAAAGAACTCCGGAGTAGTGGGGGAATTTGAAAAGTTTAAGGAAGACAAAGTGCAATAACTATGAGAAAACAGTAAAAAGTTGCAGGGTATTTAAAGGAGAGAATTAATACCGCCATAAAATGGGTAAAGATTTGATTCTATCGAAAAAAGTGTAACTGACACAATCATATGTATAGAAACAATAAATGCAGAGCCGGAAAAATCAGTAACGTGCTAATGCAATTAATACCAGCGGAAAACTCGGATAACGTGCGAGAAAAAGACTGAAAAAAGTTAAGTTCTTCTCCATTTTTTTAAAATCTTGGATCAACCGCTAGATGATTTTGTAAAAAAGAGAAGAAGGGGGCAAATTGTTAGAAGCATGACACGTGGAAGAAGATCGAGATAGGAAGCAACTAAATTAAAAAGAGCGAGAATCACACAATCAATATTAAAAATATCAAATATCGAAAAGGCATAAAGCATCTGAGCAATGGATTGCATGAACGACACATATGATCGAGAAAGTTGAAGTACATCGAATAAAACAAACAGCATTAAATGATGGAAGATCGAAAAAGTAAGAATAATGATTACTTTTT